>APFE030708762.1:2204-87338 GCA_000404065.3 Pinus taeda
TTTGTCATTAGGTCTTCATTAGATTCTAGGAAGGTCTATCTTGTCCGCAAGATCGACTCATTCCGCGTGACAAGGGGAGACACATGTGGCTTCAAGATTATACATCTTTTAAATCATGGAATCATTAATTCCTTTAGGAATTACCATGGAAGTGATAGTTCTTCTTTGGGCATCAGCCCATAGCATTGGATATCCGTTGGAAAGGAGTCCAAGGAATAAACCATTTAGGTTTGAAACATTTTGGTTAAGACATCCTTATTTCAAAAACCAACTTGGAATGTTGGTGGTGGGAATATCCTTTCATCGATGACTCTCTTAGGTATATATTTCACTACAAATTAAAATTCATAAAAGAGCAATTGAAACCCCATAATAAACAAGAATTTTCCCATATCTAAGAGGAAAACAAAATACCAATTGGAAGTTGAACAAACCTAAGAACAAATAATTAATGAGGGAGAAAATGAGGACCTCCTGAAAAGGGAACAAAAAATACAAGAAAAGCTAATAGATCAAAAATATCAAGAGATAATCTTATGGAGGTAGAATTCGAGAGATTTATAGCTTAAGGAACGAGCATGGAACCCCGAATTATTTCACTGATCAATGGTTCAACATCATCATCAATACAAAATTCCATGCATCTGAACTCTTTAGTGAGAAAAAGAAGGGGATCATAAAGATATGGAAAATGAGTCGGTATCTTACTCCAATGATATGATTTTAGAACCTCAAACAAGTATAAATATAGCTATAATGAAAACCAATAGAAGCATTCCTTCCCTCAACTCTTTAGAGAAAAAAATTCCCTTATCCATGAAATTTCTTTGTTGAATGCTGAGAAAGAAATCATGGAGATGCCTAAAGGTAAGTCCCCTGGTGCAGATGGATTCACTGTTGATATCTTTTAATATTGTTGGTCTATTATAGATAATGATGTGTTAAGTATTATGGAAAACTAGAGAAGAATCGCTTTTGTATCCTCAGTCATGGATGCCACCTTCATAGCCTTCATCCTTAAAGAAATCAAAGATGAAATCCCTCCTCATATTTACCTATAACCCTTTGTAATGTCATTTTTAAGATTTCTTTAAGGTCACTGTGAATAGGATTAAACTTATTATTCCTAGCCTCACTTCACCCAAGCGAAATGGATATATAATGAGTCTTAAGATCCTTGATGGTAACTGCATTTCAATGAGATAACCCACTCCTTGAAAGCCACAAAGAATGTTGGAATGTTTATCAAACTTGATCTTTCCAAAGCTTTTGATAGAATTACCTGGAAATATATGTTCCATATGCTCACTTCTTTTGGGTTCACTGAAAAATGGATTCGTTTGGTCATGGCCCTAATATCCAATTCATTTTTCTTTATCCTTAACAATACCCCAACACCTCTGCCCATCAAGAGGAATTAAGCAAGGGAATGCTTTTTCATCCTTTATCTTTCATATATTAGTTTAAGTATTGGGTCGATACATCAAAGACATTTTTGACCCCAATAGAATAAAAGATCACTCTTTTTCCAACTCTAGACTCCCCTCTTACTCGCAAAAATTTGTTGATGACACTCTTCCCATGGGTACTCCTATGACAAAAGAAGTGATTACTTTTAAGTTAATTTTAGAGACTTTATAGGTTGCTTATAGAATGATAACTGATCTCAAAATATTGCAAATCATATTCTTCAACATTCTACATTTCATCTAGACCCACACCATTGATATTCTTGTGTTTCAAAGGATTTCTCTTTTTTCCAAACACCTAACCCTAACCACCCCCCTCCCCCTCCCACAAAACAAAAGAAAAAAGCTAAGAACATCCTCTATTATGTTATATGGGAAAACCTTCTCCACAAAATTGAGAAAAGGATATCAAGTTGGATGTTTAGAGCTCTCAACTTTGCAAGTAGGTTAATCCTTATGAAATTTATTTTCCAAAAAATGACCCTTTATTTATTCTTAGTTCTAGAAACTCTAAAGAAATCATTAAAATAATATGTATCTCCAACAAAAGTTTATTTGGGGAAGAGAAAATCTTAATATGAAGTTAGCAATGGTAGTTTGCGGGAAAAGTCACCATCCCAAGTGAGAGGAGTGGGAATTAGAGATCTCGATACCATGAGAAACATTTTGGTAGCTAGAATGTGGTTGAGAAGGCTCCACTTAACCTCACAATTATGGGTCTTTATGAGTGACTCAACCTATAGCGACTCCATAGGGAGTATTGTATGGACAATCGAGAACTCATAATTTTTGGGATTATTAGATAAAAGAAAAAATTTGAGAAGTGAGAGAGGGTAAGCATGTTCTAATGTAAGGGAGGAAGCATGAGACACAAGAACATGGGACATAACATGCACTATTATGTTTTTTAGCAGAAACAATGATGGTGCGGTGTCAAGTTTATCAAATTCATCTTTTCGTGAAACAATAGATGGTCATTACTTTCCCCTTCTTTATAATTAATATAGTTGATAAGAAATTATTGGCACAAAATTTACAGAATTAACTATTTTTGTTAATATTATCTGAAATGACGAAGATCCTAAAGGGAAAGAATGTATGTATTATTTGATTTTTGGGTAGCTGCGGGAGGTATTCCCCAATTGCACAAGTTAAAGAAAGAAAAAATAAATTTTAAAATAAATAAGGAAAATTTAATTTAAATTTAAATTTAATTTGCAAAGAGACATGCCTCTTGGGAATCCTAATATCACTATAAAAAAGACACTTGAACTTCTCATTTAATCACTCACTCATTACTTTCATTTTTCTCTCTCTCTCCCTCTCTCTCATGTGGGAAGTAATATGAGGAAGAGGTTCAATTTTCTAAGGAGTCAAATTTATGAGACATTCAATGTTTGATCATGAATTTTCTAAGTGTAATTGTTTAATGATTTTGTGGGGTGTGCTAACGTAATATCATCAATAATTGGAAGTAATTATTAGATGTTGAAAGTTGTGCTTGTCTAATTAGCACTAAAAAATCAACATGGTATCATAGAAAAATTTAGGGTGGCTAGTGTCAAATTTTTGGGGTTGTTGTTAGTTTTTGGTAGCATTGGATGTGCTCTAGCCATGAAAATTGGTGGAGAGGCTAAAGCACATGAGTTCTAAAGAACCCATAAATTGTTTGATGAAATTCTAGCTGGGTTGTATTTTATTAAAGTACTTAATGTTTTGAATAAATGGATATAGTGTTATGTGCGCAATAGTTGATGTGATTAGGAAGTTATAACAAAAAAATTGAAGAACAATTAATTTAGTTTGATTAATTAAGTCAATACTATAATTTATGCAGTGTTAAAGGTTCCACTTTCAAGAAGAATCAACTACAATCAACAAAAATGGGAAAGAAACAAAATCAAGCATACAATAGAAGCAAGAGAAATATATCACCAAGAAGCATAAATATTTCATGTTAAACAATCCCGTCAAAACACTTCATACTATGATGTAAAAAATGCAAAGGAACCTCACCAACACCTAACTAACTAATGAAGTCAAACCCATAAAAATAGATAAACTCAATTCCACCATATAAACATGCTCAGCTAGAGATAATCCTATTTATTATGTTTTGATGACAAGCCATTCTTTAATAGGGTGGTAATATTATAAACATAATATTAATAAGTGAATTAGTTAATGAATATTAAAAGGGAACATTCCTCTCACCTTGTGACAAATCAATGCTATATGTAGACCATCACAACTCTCATTGTAACATAATCATTCTCATAAATTATTTTACTTCAATCAACGTATTTAAATATCTCTAGAATAATCTTGTCTTTAACAATAAATAGGAAATATTTATTACAACTTAGTATTAGTCCGATGCAAAAAACTTCTTGGCCTTTTACCTCTTCCTTCAACATAAGTATTGTATCGATTCATTGCTACATAGTGGAAATAGGTTGACCTCTTGAGGAGTAGATAATTGTCGAGAAGGAAGGTAGATGTTTGTTGGAAAAAAAAATTCCTAGCCATACACTAGAAAATATGGAGTATTCTCAAGGCTTCCGTGGGACTTATTCAGTCATCCCAAAGCACATTATGAAAAGCATTATGTTAATGTTTGTGATTTTCAACAATATTATTTTTCAAAATGTAAGCTAAGTACTTGTCAATAAACTCAGCTGCCTGATTCTCATAAGGGTCATACTTAGTATAATATCTCATAATAAGCACTTTTTCATTAAATCATGTGAGGGAAGTGGCTTTAGAATGGAATAATCTATCATTTAAAAAATGTAATCGTGTATTTTCAATGAATGAGGGTTAATTTCCCCTATAATAAATAACCCCTATTACTCAAATGGTATACCAAAGCTAATAAGATGTAATGAAGTAGATGTTTTCCTTTCCCTACTAGCACTTAAGGGAAAACCTTAGATTTCTTAACATGTGCATGGGCATTTTGGAATAATGTTGGCTAAAAATATCCTACCTTAAAACCAATAGCGACATCCTGAACATCTTTTAGTACTTTGTCAACATCATCATTCTCCAAACATCTTGATAGCACTTCATTATAGTTCTACCAAAATAAAATAGATTTTATTTACTAATACTAAAAATAGCTGAATCATAATGTTCTCTTTTCCTTGGAAGTCACGTGATTGTGGCATACACCATGATCTAAGTAACGAACTATATTATATTTCCAAGAGTCAGCAATTTCCAAAGTAGAAATGTATGTCATTGGAATAAACCAATAACCCATTCTCCCACCCTACTTCATCTTGATTTGTAGAATCCTATAACTAAGAAACCGACTTGCATAGTTCTTGATCTATCAATATATGAGAAATTTTAATATCAAGGTCAGATTCTCATAAAATAGTGATCTAATTTCCCATTCACTCTCCTAGATTTTTTCAAGTAAAGATTGTGTGCACAACACCACTAGGTGCTATGAATTTAGTACAATTCTTCAAGATATAGCTTTGTAAACAACATAGGCTTGTTTGTCAATAGTATATTAGTTCCTCTCTACTCCCTCTAAGTTGGTTCTCATAAAGGAAATATGATCTTTGTGATTATCATCATCCTTTTGAGTTATAACAATTGTACAAGTGAGTTATAACAATTTTAAGTGATTATAACAATAGCAATCTTAACTTTTTCAAAGGATCCTTTTTCTTCCTTATTCCATCTAAAATCAATATATTTCCAAAACATTTTTTGTTAATAGTTTCAATGAAATGTAGTATGAATTTGCTTAAAAGTTTGATCTTTCCAAAGTAACATTACATTTCCTTTATGTTGTTAGGAAGAGGCAATCCATAAATAACTTTCACACACTTCGAGTTAATTATTATCCTTATTTTGATATGATGTGACCCAAGATATTTCATTCTATCACATCAAAAGTATTTTTCTTTAGGTTGAGGGAGATTCGATACTTCTTGTATCTTTCAAATATTTTCATAACATACAAAACATGGTTAGTTCTATCTATTGAATACACAACTACACCATCTACATAGACTATCACACTCTTATTTATCAAACCTATGAAAGAAACATCCATTTCTCACTGAAAATCACACATGCATTCATTAACCTAAAAGGCATTCATTTATAGGAAAAGTTGTCCCACCTAGTACGAAAATTGGTCTAATGTCAATCTTCCTCCACCATTAGAACTTGTTTATCTCCTAAAAATCCATCTAGAAGAAAGAAAATCTTGGATCCCAAAATTGTTTGTAAAATTTATTAATGGCTTGAAAGAGGTACTTATTTTTCTCAAAGGCCTTGTTAAAATTATAAAAATTTACACATAGATGAATTTACCCTTTGTTCTTTGTCACAAGCACTTGATTTGCAACAAATATGAATACATGAATTGAAAGATAATATTAGCATATAGCAATTCTTTTCAGTTTTGGATCAAACAGTTAAGTGAGGGGTGGAACTTACACAGTTTCTATTGGAGAGGTTTGACATCCTCCTTTAATGGTACAATACGTTGGATGATTCATGTGTTGTAGGTTTTAAGATATTCATAAGACCAAGAAATACATATAGATGTTTTTTAAACAACTTGAGATAAGAATTCTTTTCATTTTTAGGTGGTGATTTTCCCAAACTCATATTTTTGGGATTTTCAACAATTTCTAAATTTATCACTTGAAAACAAGAACTAGAGCTACATATTTTAGCATTTTGTGATCCTTTAAACGTATCTTGTAAATGAGAAAGGTTCTCAATGTTGATTACCCCTTTGGAAATTATATGTAGGTTTGGACTAACCACCTTTCCTACATCTTCATTGCCTGATATCTAAGATTCTTCATTTTCTATGGTGGCCTGAAATACCTCATCATCAGTGGCAAGATCTCTGCCATTGGTGAGAAACTTTAGTATCTATTGATATTCTTCAAATAGCCTCCAATTTGTAACATTATTGAGGTTAGAGGGTTTATACAATAGCTCAATGACAAACCTATTGGTCTCAAAACCTTCTAAAAATAACAATTTAAAGGAAACTATAGCTAAAAAGTTGGCTAATAGATTTTGTGATCATGGGATAGTAGTGATACTAAAAGAATAAAAATTGTCTATGATTCTACGAACCTCTTGCTAGTAATTTATAATATATGGTGAATTGCAATTGATTGCGTTATTAATCTATCTGATTATGATTGTACAATCACCAAAAATTCTAACTTATTTTACCTTCAAATGGATGAAATTCTTGAGACCTTTAACTAGAGCTTCATATTCAATTGTATTATCTGTACAATCAAATTCTAATATATGTGACAAAAAACTACATTTACCCCTTGCACCTATGAATAAACACCCAACTCTGATCCCTTCTTGAGGCTTAGAACCATAGAAAAATAATGTGTAGGGGTAAAACTTAGTTTAGGTTTTTCAATCCATTTTTATTTTTTTTAAATAAAGGATAATTCATGTAATTTACACCAGTGGTGCTTAGGTATTTTGAGAGTGTTCATCTTCTTATAAATTCAAATCAGAGCTCTATGTGATAAAAAAATCATGTACCAAAGCCATGAAATTTCCAAAGTGAAAATCAATGAATAGTTCCTAGAATTGGACATTTAGATGATGAGGGTTTACTTGTTGCTTTTGAGTTATTCTTCGTGTGTTTCACGTGATTTTCCCTGTCAATTTTGATTTTATTTAGGTTTTCCATTCCATGGTAACCAAAAGTGAGACCACTCTTAAGCAAAAAGCCCTTCTAATTTCTAGAGCCAGTACCTATTAAGCAACAATTTATAAGGCTTGAGAATGTCTACCACTACAATATTAATGACTCAATGGATTTTGGAATTCAAAACAACCCTAATTAAAACATTTTGTAACTCTACAATAACCCTTATTTGTAATTTTTCTAGCTAAATACTAAAAGGTAGAACATTTAATAGACGTAATATTTATTTATTTTATAAACAAAATAAGTCATCACATTAAAAGATGCTCCAAAATCAACTTAACCACTATAAATATTGCAATTAATCATTACATAAAGTAATAAAAATGAAAAAGTTAAAAAATTACTTTTTTGGTCCTAAAAACAACAGTTATTATTGCTAAATTGTTGTATCACATACTAATTATTTATTTTCTAAATCAAAGACCATTATATCTTCTAACTCTACTCTCTACACTTCTTTCTATAACATACCATATATTAAAATGCAATCTTAACAAATTTAAAAATAATATTTAATATATATAAATATATATATTATTACTCTTTTAAAACTACATCATTTAAATAAATTATTAATTTTACATTTAATACATTTACATATAATCAAAATTTAACCGTCTCTAATATTCCCTTCCCCGAGATTCCCTTTACATATATCCATCTAACAATTACATGGCTCCCGAGATTCCCTTTACATATATCCATCAAACAATTACATGTGAACCATGTCATGTGATGTATGGTGACAACAGAGTATATGCTGTGGACGCCATCCATGGTGCACTAAACTCAAATCACTTGTCCATGCTTTTCTTTCGTCACTCGGTGGAACCGAAAAATATTATATGGTAATGTCATTGTGAAATAAATACTTTCCACGTGTCCGTGTCGGCTTTTTCCTGTCCTTTACGTATGTCAGTGAACCAAATCATAATTTTAAAATAGTGTAGTGGACAGGAGTTTATTGGATTTTCATTGCATTTAATTAAACCTTTTAAAATTTCAATGAATTGATTTTTTCAGTAAGAGTTAAATAATTCTTTGGACTTTAATAAATTGATTTTTTTAGGAGTTTAATAATCCTTTGGACTTCTAGCGCATCAAAAACTATGGAGTTTTTTTTATAAGAGTTTAATAATCCTTTGGACTTTAAGAGCAACAAAAATTAATGAGTTTTTTTATTATAAGAGTTTAATAATGCTTTGGACTTTTAGCTTATCAAAAACAACGGAGCTTCTAAAAACTGTGGACGCCATCCATAAGAGTATATGCTGTGGACGCCATCCATAAGAGTTTAATAATCGATTGGACTTTTAGCATCAAAAACTTAGGAGCTTCTAAAAAATTAGAGCATAAGATGTTTTCCTTTGTGTATTACCTACAACATTTTCAATGCTCATTTAAATTTTAATAATTACTCAATTGCTCATTTAAATTTTAATAATGACTCAATTTAACAATATAGGTGAATTGAAAAAAGTAAATTGTGTGAATTGTTCTATTGAGGTTTCCTTAGGATTCGAAACTCTTTTTCACGCGCAGCCTTAGGGTTTTATCGATCATGGCTCCCTTCCATGGAGTAGTTGCACGCTCCTCCTACAAGGATGTAGATGTCAGCGAAAGCCAGGGCTCCAATTCTCGCAAACCCAACAAAATGATTGGAAATCAGGCTTTGGAAAGAGATCAATTGCCATTTTAAGAGGGCTCCTCCTCTAGGACTTCGAATCCAGGGGCAAATGAATAAGAATTGGATACCAAAAAAAAATATAGCACATGCACTCCACATGTAGTAAAAATTCCCTAATTATGAAATACCTTCGGTATGGATGGTAGAAAAAATTCAATAAATGCATGACCATAGTAAAAATTCCGTAAGTATGAAATACCTTCGGTATGGATGGTAGAAAAAATACAATAAATGCATGACCATATGTCAATTGGCAAATTTATGGAATTTTATCCAACTCAAAAGTGGAACTAAAATTGGCAAATTCATGGAATTTTATCCAATTGAGAAGTGGAACTAAAATTTGAATCCAAAGGCATTTTCATAGTTCAACAATCTTGAAAATAGAAAGACGATTTTTCAAAATGAGTCTTATTTCTTTGACTCAATCAGGGTATACAAGAGATTTTTAACAGAGAGATTTATGGTAGACAAAGAAGGTTTCATTCCTACTCCAATATGGATCAACATGTATTCATTACCATAGGATTTTTGGGATTCTGATATCTTAAAAGACATCGGGAGTGCTCTTAGATCGTTTCTTATGTGCTCAAAAGTCACTAACCAAGGAGGATACACATCATATGCATGAATATATGAATACATGAATGTGTCGCAGTCGTTACCAACCAACATCTGTTTAAGCTATCAAGACAACTTATGGCATCAAACCATTGACTATCAACACGCATCATTTAGCTACAAAAAATGTCATGAGAATGGAAATTTATTCCAATAATGACCCCTCAATTAATGTCGATAGTGTTAGTGACCCTAATATGAGAAAGATCATGAAGGATTTGAAAAAGTTACCCACATAAAAAGAACAAATAGGGAAATACCATGGGGCTCATTGAGAGACAAACCCTGAGGTGGTGATCATTATGTGATATTACCAAATTAGAGACTGAGAAGGGAACTTTCAAGAATGGTTGGAAAGAGGGTGAAGAAAAACTCTCACATAAAAATGAAAATGCAGAAGCAAGTGGAAAAACAAAGTACAAAAGCCATTGCATGATATAGAAGCAAGTGGAACACATGGACACAGAGAAGTTGGAGGTGATGGTATGGGAGGAAATGTATCTCCACTCAATAGTTGTAGCCTAGGAAAGTAAAAAATCATTAGCATTACTAGGAAAAAAGTAGAATTAATTTCCAATCCATATATCAAAGTTCAAAAAAATATGCACCATTAGATAAAAGGTACGAAGCATCAACCCTCTTATTTTCTTGGAGTTAAAAAAACAACAAATATGGAAAAAAGTAAGCCCTCAGAATATGAAGAAAAAGGGAGAAAAGGCAATAAACCATTGAAAATGGAGGAATTTTTTATCGGCTCTCAAAGGATAACACTAATGGAAAAGTCCTTTAACAATTTAATCAATCTTACCAATGAAAGTCCTATCATGTAACATGAGAGGCTTGAATGGTAAATCCAAGCATCAACTTCTCAAAGTAATAAATTCTTGGGAAAGACCATCAATATTCATGTTACATGAAACAAATGTGGGGGATTTGATCCAGGTGGATATTGGTGGCCGCCTTCCTATTCCACTTGGACCCCCAAACACTGTTTCCTTTCAGTTTCCTTAATTCTAGCACAACTTTCTATTTTTGGTAGTTGTTTGGGTCTTGGACTTTCGAAGCCATTTTGAGGCCCTAAATGACATTTTTTTGAAAAATGCGCCAAGATTAAAGCCCATGGGAAGGGGTTTGACAATAAAATTTGTTTTCCTCGGATAGGTATTTCTAATGAGGTATCGTGCATGCCAAACAAAGATCATATGGCTGAATTACAACCTCGGGAAGATGGTGTTCCAACTAATTCCAATAGGGATCACAAACATTTGGTGATTCATCTCCTAGGGTTAGGTTTTTGGATGTTTAGGGTCTTCCATTGTTTCTCAATAATAAAAATGCCTCTGAGCCTCATTGTAACATAGTTCAAAAGGCATGTAGTTGTCGCATCTCTTCTCGAAGATAAGCTACCATCGCCCAAGCTAGTTTGTTTACATTCTACATGTAAACAATTTGAGTATTTATCATTAATGAATTGATGTTCAGTTTTTGTTGTAGCTTCATGTTTCTATTTAATTTTGCATTTCATTTCATTCCTGCATAAATATGGATTAGGATTATAGTTAGATAGAATTGCAAATATTATTTAGAAGCATTGCAAACTAATGTCGATGAATGTTATAGGGGCATTAGGTGGACTTGTGATATTATGGAATCCATAAGAAATAAATCTCATGGATTTATGGCTACCCACCAATCTCTCAAATTAAAATTCTAGAGAAGAAGATCAATGGTCCATGTATTTATAACCCATTCCTATGACCCAATCATAGCCAGGGAGAGACACACTTTTCTCCAATCCTTAAACCAAAATAAGGCACCAATCATTGATTCCCCATGGATAATAAGAGGTGATTTCAATCTAGTCCAATTGTCAACAGGAGGAAAGGGGTAATATGTTGGGTAGAAGAAGATTAAATCCAATTCTTGTCCATGCTAGAGGAGCTCAAGTTGATAGATAAGAAAATTGATACACTTGGAATAACAAAAGAAGAGGGGAGACACCTGTGGCTTCAACATTATACATATTTTTAATCTAGGAATCATTAATTCCTTCATGAATTACCATTGAAGTGAAAGTTCTTCTTTGGGCACTGGCCCATAGCATTGGATATCCATTGGAAAGGAGTTCAAAGAATAAACCATTTAAGTTTGAAACATTTTGGTTAAGGCATCCTTATTTGAAAACCAACTTGGAAAGTTGGTGGTGAGAATATCCTTTCATCGATGACTCTCTTATGTATATATTTCACTACAAATGAAAATTCATAAAAGAGCAATTGAAAACCCAAAATAAACAAGAATTTTCCCATATCCAAGGGGAAAAAAACCAATTGGAAGTCGAACAAACCCAAGAACAAATAATTAATGAGGGAAAAAATGAGGACCTCGTGAAAAGGGAATAAAAAATCCAAGCAAAGCTAATAGAGAAAAAAGCTCAAGAGATAATCTTATGGAGGTAGAAGTCAAGAGATTTATAGCTCAAGGAAGGAGAATGGAACTCTGAATTATTTCAGTGATCAATGGTTCAACATCATCATAAAAACAAAATATTATGCATCTGAACTCTTTAGTGAGAAAAAGTAGGGGAGAATAAATATATGGAAAATGAGTCGGTATCTTACTCCAATGATATGATTTGAGAACCTCAGTCAAGTAGAAATATAGCTATAATGAAAACCAATAGAAGCATTCCATCCCTCAACTCTTCAGAGAAAAACAATTCCCTTCTCCATGAAATTTCTTTGTTGAATGTTGAGAAAGAAATCATGGAGATGCCTAAAGGTAAGTCCCCTCGTGTAGATGGATTCACTGTTGAGATCTTTTAAGATTGTTGGTCTATTATAGATAATGATGTGTTAAGTGTTATGGAAAACTAGAGAAGAATTGCTTATGTATCCTCAACCATGGATGCCACCTTCATAGCCTTCATCCTTAAAGAAATCAAATATGAAATCCCTCCTCATTTTGACCTATAACCCTTTGTAATGTCATTTATAAGATTATCTTTAAGGTCAGTGTAAATAGGATTAAACTTATTCTTCCTAGTCTCACTTCACCCAAGCGAAATGGATATATAATGGGTCATAAGATCCTTGATGGTATCCACATTTCCAATGAGATAACCCACTCCTTGAAAGCCACAAAGAATGTTGGAATGTTTATCAAACTTGATCTTTCCAAAGGCTTTGATAGAACTACCTGGAAATATATATTCCATATGCTCACTTCTTTTGGGTTCACTAAAAAATGGATTCATTTGGTCATGGCCCTAATATCCAATTCATTTTTCTCTATCCTTAACAATACCCCAACACCTCTGCCCATCAAGAGGAATTAAGAAAGGGAACACTTTTTCACCCTTTATCTTTCTTATAATAGTTTAAATATTGGGTCGATACATCAAAGACATTTTTGACTCCAATAGAATAAAAGATCACTCTTTTTTCCAACTCTAGACTCCCCTCTTACTCATGGAAATTTGTTGATGAAACTCTTCCCATGGCTACTCCTACGACAAAAGAAGCTATTACTTTTAAAAGAATTTTAGAGACTTTATAGGTTGCTTATAGAATGATACTCAATCTCAAAATATCCCAAATCATATTCTTCAACACTCTACATTTGATCCAGACCCACAACACTAATATTCTTTTGTTTCAAAGGATTTATCTTCTTTCCAAACACCTAACCCTAAACACCCCCTCCCCCTCCCACAAAAAAAGGAAAAAAACTAAAAACATCCTCCATTATGTAATATGGGAAAACCTTCTCCACAAAATTGAGAAAAGGATATCAAGTTGGATGTTTAGATCTCTCAACTTTACAAGTAGGTTAATCCTTGTGAAATTTATTTTCCAAACAATGACCCTTTATTTATTCTTAGTTCTAGCAACTCTAAAGAAACAATAAAAATAATATGTATCTCCAACAAAAATTTATTTGGGGAAGAGAAAATATTAATATGAAGTTGGCCATGGTAGATTGCAGGAAAAGTCATTGTCCCAAGGAAGCGAGAGGATTGGGAATTAGAGATCCTGATACCATGAGAAACATTTTGGTAGCTAGAATGTGGTTGAGAAGGCTCCACTTAACCTCACAATTATGGGTGTTTATGACTGACTCAACCTCTAGCGACTTCATAGGGAGTATTGTATGGACAATCTAGAACTCATAATTTTTGGGATTATTAGATAAAAGAAAAATTTTGAGAAGTGAGAGAGAATAAGCATGTTCTCATGTAAGGGAGGAAGCATGAGACACATGAACATGGGACGTAACATGAACTGTTATGTTTTTTAGCAGAAGAAATGATGGTGAGGTGTCAAGGTTTACCAAATTCAAGTTTTTGTGAAACAATAGATGGTCATTACTTTCCCCTTCTTTATAATTGATATAGTTGATAAGAAATTATTGGCACAAAATTTACAGAATTTACTATTTTTGTTAATGTTATCTGAAATGACTAAGATCCTAAAGGGAAAACAATGTTTCATTTATTGATTTTGGGTAGCCACAAGAGGTATTCCCCATTTGCACAAGTTAAAAGAAAGATTTTTTTTTTTAAATAAAATAAGGAAGATTTAATTTAATTTTAAATTTAATTTGCAAAGACACATGCCTCTTGAGAATCCTAATATCACTATAAAAATACACTTGAACTTCCCTTTTAATCACTCACTCATCACTCTCATTTTTCTCTCTCTCTCACATGTGGGAAGTAATATGAGGAAGAGATTGAATTTTCTAAGGAGTCAAATTTATGAGACATTCAATGTTTGATCATGAATTTTCTCAGTGTAATTGTTTAATGATTTTGTGGGGTGTGCTAAAGTAATATCATAAATCATTGGAAGTATTTATCAGATGTAAAAAATTGTGCTTGTCTAATTAGCACTAAAAAATGAACATGGTATCATAGCAAAATTTATGGTGGGCAATGTCAAATGTTTTTGGGGTTGTTGTTAGATTTTGGTAGCCTCAGATGTGCTCTAGCCATGAAAATTGGTGGAGAGGCTAAAGCACATGATTTCTAAAGAAACCATAAATTGTTTGGCGAAATTCCACATGGATTGTATTTTATCAAAGTACTTAATATTTTTAATGGTGTTCCTAAGTCTAAACATAGGAAAATTAAAGTATTAATCAAAATATGGGTGAGAATGTTCAAGAAAGCAGATCAAGTCAAGTTTTAATCTTAGCCGTTGATTAGAGACTTAATCTCGGCCATTGAAGTCTCAACGAGAAAAGTATAAGAAGGAGAATTGGGGTTCATTTAGAAACACACATGGAGAGAAAGAATTGATCTAGAGTTTAGATTATGCGGCTAGGAAGTTGAGAATTTCGAACTAAGTGGTCATTCTGCAGCAGAGGGGCAGGGATAGTTCGAGAATACTTGGAAGAGAGGTGGAGAGCCACTAGTGGAGGCAACACACCGTCTAGAGGGACTAACATTGGGCCAGTTTGGGCCCACGCAGGCTTGACGTAGAGCTAGAATGTCGAGCGCAGAAGTGAGGTGTCCTTCATGCAGAAAGACATAAATTATTGGGGAGCTGCTAGAACAACCGAGAGACGTTGACACAGAAGCTCCAAGAGACAGAAGAGACAACACAGAGGTGACGCAAGGTGTGGTGAAGTAAAATTATAAGTGCAGACACGAACGAATTCCTCTAGCACAATAATGTATCTATCCACAACAGATACATTCTATGGAATATTTCCTTAGGTTAGAATCAATCAAGAGGGCCTACCTCTTGGTTGCTTATCTTGCTTGATGATGTCCTCACTTTTTCGTTCCAGCAACCTCTCGCTTCCTTCTTCAAACTCCTGAAACAAGTAAACAACAACAACACACAAACATAATAATAGACAAATTGCAATTCAACCTACTTAATGAGTCAAGAAGCATTAAGACATGAATATGTAATATTAAAAAACATGTATGAAATCAATTGATAGTTTGATATATCAATTTCAAAGAGATATTACAACCATTCGTCTTGACGTCATAGTCTTCCTCTGACAAGACTAGGTTCCCACACACTTCTGCTAGCATTCCATGATGGCTACAAACAATAATATTTTGAAGGCTCTTCCCTTTAGAATAAACTCCAAACCAAACACGCTTCTCCCTCACACAACTAGATGGCTATAACTAGTAATAGCTTGCTTGTCTAATCAAAATAGTATATTCACACACAACCAAAATTCTAACTAGCTTATGCTTGGGAAGAAGGGAGGTTTATATAGGGAATATGTATGAGAGATGGATCCTCTTCTCATGGGAGAAGGACTTATCCTTTGAGGTAGTTCCATCATTATAGGGGAAAGGAGCCCAAACTTTCATCCTCGACCCCATCCAGCCAAGCCATTTACCAAACTTCTGTTACGGAGCTTCTAGAGCTAGAAGCTTCAGCTCCAATTTAAAAAAATTCCCATAAAAGGACCGATGCAACTGGAACATAGCTAAGTCACACTGATCGG
This sequence comes from Pinus taeda, assembly GCA_000404065.3. Taxonomy (NCBI): domain Eukaryota; kingdom Viridiplantae; phylum Streptophyta; class Pinopsida; order Pinales; family Pinaceae; genus Pinus; species Pinus taeda. The sequence continues at coordinate 18,190 of APFE030708762.1, forward strand.
TGGGGGGAATAGTGATAATCTCTGCACATCGGCATGGGGGAGACAAATTTCATTAGCACCAACCTTGTAAACTGGGCAAAACAGAAGTTTCACGGAAATGGTGCAAAAGGGAAACGATCTACTCATGAAGAGGGACATAATGGGAGTTTCTTCATGAAGTAAAAGCATGCGAGGTTCACTATAGAGGTCCTCCAGGATCAAGGAACATGGAGTACAGGGATAGTGATAAAATTTTGTGTAACATATGCCCCCTAAAAGCATGAAGGCTGAGCCAGAGTGAGGGATGGAATGCTTTATAAATCAGTGCAGGGAACTGGTCTGTCGTTGGAAAACCTACAAGCAAGTACAGATACATATACATAAACTGAGATCTCTGTAAAATGATACATGAATTGTGGCATGGACGCAACCATCCAGAGAATGATCATGTAAATGGATCCAGGTATGTGCGCAACCATCCATCAAAGATGATCATAACGAAACCAAGGTATGGTCGCAACCATCCAATAATGAGAAGGATCACATATGATAACTCATGGTCTGGTCACAACCAGCCATCTGAAAGAGACATGCATATCATCATAACCATGTCACATCACTTCGCAACCTAGACTCTTTGTGATCTGAGTCCAGGGTCTTGCGCTCCAACATGACCCGATCAAAGTATATATTCTAGCATGTGAATAGATGTGTTGATGTCAAACATGCTAGGAAGTCACTTGATTACCAGTCAATGATGTAAATTGTTAACAAGCACGAGAGAAACGACCAATAATGACAATGGCCCTCAAGGTACTATCATCACAATTCACGAAATGTGAATACATGAACTAGAGTTGAACACTCATGAAATCACCCGATCGAAAGCCAATGATGTGAACTTGTCATCAAGTGCGAAGGACTTGCCATTAAGGCATGCAAGCTCTAAGGTACTGGAAGGGAGTCTCTCGGTCAACTTCTCGGGTGATGAGTTGAAGTTGACAGAAAGCGACCATGTTGAAGGAGGGCCATAATGAATCCCACATGATTGACGTGAGACGAAAGGATGCAAAATGATTTTTGATGATACAAAGAATCAAAGGTAAGCGTAACTATAGAAGGACAACTCTTGAACATATCAACGACACAACTGGAAGTTTGGTAGCTTTTGGATCCATAGGATCAATGGTCATGATGACGTAGCAGAGATCAAATGGAATACAAAAATGAGTGACCCAAACCCAGGAAGGTCAACGATACAATGGAGGATGTCCTAACCTGACACGAAGCAAAGAATGTCATGTTCAAGAGTGAGCTGCCAACATAATTGATAGATTTCCAAATTTTCCCCCACTATTTCTGGTGTGTACCCCAATTATTTTTAAATCACAAGCTTGAAGGGGATATCATATGCTTGCACTGTAAGTTCATCATTTGGACGAATCTGACCTAGTAAGTTTAACAAGCCTTAGGAAGGAGAAGCTCATGTTCGTCATGGTGACGAATTTGATGTTGTTTGATAGTTTAATGAGTCTGACAAAGGTGTAACTTAGTATCTTTTTCATGTTTAGAGAGTTTTAAAAAGACACGTAAAAGAAAACTCCACATGGTCCCTTTTCGTACGTTTGTGTCTCTCGAGCCCAAAAAGGTAGAAAACAATACTTGAGAGAACCACTTGACCATTTCAGCCAAGGAGTACATTCTTCGTAAATAGTTACTCCCAGCTCGAAAAAGGGGTAAACTTATACTGGGAGCATGACATTTCGCATCCATTAACGAGTTCGAAACGACAAGGGCTCAGCCATCTTTTCACTTTTAAAGGGTCGGAAAAGTGCTGAAAGCGGACCCCCATTTTTATTCTCTTTAACGAGTCAAAAGGGAAAAATACTCGGCAATCTTTTCATATGAGTTTAACAAGTCGAGAAAAGCACTGAAATGTGACTCATCGTCATCATTGAACATCCATCACCTATTGCTGCACAAGTAAGGCAAAGTATATTATCGAGTCCTTGAGGCAAAATAGGTCAAAAATATTTACAAAACCTGATATTTTCATAAAAAAAAATGAATAAAAAGGGGAAAAGTAAATATATTTTTACAATTTACCATTTTACCTTTGTAGTGAAGACATTTTACCCACTTTTGCCTTAGTTTCTCCGGAGCATATTACGAGAGATCTAGGAGGTCAATCGATGATCCGTCAGTTCCAGGTAACAACCGAAGCCCTGAGCTCCATTTTCATGTTGTTAATTTAAGGTTTTAGCCATTTTTTAGGATTTTTAGGGAGGTTTTTGAGAAATTTTTTTGCCCTCGTCGATGCAATTTTCGGGCACGGGATTGCATCGACTGAGGGTGACTTGCATAACCATCCATGTTGACCAGTGAAACTGTTTCTAAAACAGGCACGTCGACGCCATGGATAGGGAAAAATCATCTTTCCTAAAAAACTTACCATTAAAACTTGAATTTTATGTGTCAAAATTGATCATTGACTTAAATAAATGGCTTTTGCAAGAGAGAAATTTCTGAAAATGGTGGATTGGAAGGAAAGAGAACACGAAGATGTTGACACCTAGGCATTGAACGATCCAGATTTCCTGGAGGCTTTGAGGGCTTGCGGGATCCTCAATTTTTCTTTACACTAGGGATGCGGGCCCAGCCCGAGCTGCTTCGATACTTGATAAGCCTTTGGGACATCAATCACGAGATTTTTTTCATTGGGGACCAAGAGCTGGAGTTGAAAACTTCAGATATCTACTTCATCACTAGACTATCTTGCAGAGGTGAGCTAGTGAACTTGTATGGGTCACGTCCGGTCGGGGAAAACATATCTTCCCTACTTTTAGAACATTGTCCTGAGGCCTTGAAATCCAAGAGTGGGAAGATAGAGATTTCCAGTGTGTGGGATTAGACACTGAGGGTGATTTTGTTGACTATCAACAGAGTGGCGGGGTCCCAGGCAAAACATGAGACTAACAAGTCGAAGTTTGTTTATGCTATTGACTGCACAACTCCTACGATCTTCAACTGGGGAGAGGCCATGAAGATGAAAATCATGCACCAATTGTCCAAGGCGAAGGTGGATAATGTTAGTTCCCTAAATTGTCCACATTCTTGTCCTTTTTTCCTTTATAAACAATAGTTATTTACTTATGTTTTACCCTTTTCACATACCCTCATCCTGCACTAGTCCAAGCATGGTGATATATTTCACTTGTACTTTGATTTTTATATTTTATTTAAATTTAGCATTTAATTAATTATTTAATTTAGATTTCTTACTTTTAATGCACTTTTGTAACTTATCCTTATCTCCGATAAATTCTTGGTAAATAAAGCCACCTAACGTGATTGCTGATTTAAGTGTAGGATCGGATCTCACACTATTTCCAGCACAGCGAATCCGTACAAAAGATCCAGACTTCCCTAACCACCACATTGTTGTGTGCATCATTGGCCACGACGACCAGAACAACAAAAGGCAGCCAAATTCAAGACTGAAGTTGCAGATTGCTTGAACAAAAACTGAAGTTTTGGCTGATTGCCAGCAAGTTCAATTGTCTATATTTAAAAGAAAAGACGCTAAAATCTACATTTTGTTAGGTAAACGGTTGACCAAATGGCTTGTACTAAGTTTAGTAGTTACGACCTTGGGCCGACGGTCTATAAATCATAGAATGTAGATAGAATTAAGGAGACAACAGATAGATGAGATAACAACACTGTGTTCCAAATGTATTGTATATTTTGTTATCGCCCAAATCTGTGCTGGACTCTGTATTCCACAATGTACTTTGCCTTTTCGAATTAATAGAGAGAAGGAGCTCTGCCTCATGCCTTTCAAATCTTATATGTTCTTTTAAGCCAATGAGTCTGATCTGGACTACTGAGTAGCGTCGTTTCTTAGAAGGGAAACGAGTTGGCTAGCTAGGGCCCAACCAACCCAGCTCGTTTACCCTATTTTCAATTTCGTATTTATTTATGTGTTCTTATTTTTAAAGTGTGATTTAATTGAGTTCTATTTCAATGCACATATATTCTTGTCAAAGTGTGAGTGGATCCATTGTGTGAATTAGTTAGATTTACTTTCCTGCAATTTCCTTTCATGCAATTTATTTCAGTTGGTTTTCCCCGCCTGGTCTAGGCAGGAGAAATGAACTTGCACCAACGCACATTGGTGTGATTAATCCTTTTCCCTTTCCCACAATTTATTTTTATGCAATTCCTTTTGATTGGTTTTCCTTGCCTGGTCAAAGCAAGAGAAATGAACGTGCACCAATGCACATTGGTGTGTTGCAACAAGTATTTCCAGTGTCTTTCATGCAATGTTTCTTTTTCGTTCTTCTAAGTAATATATACACAGATGGTAGGTTAATTATTTAGTGGTTGTTTCCAGTTATGGTTATTTACTTTCATTTTACATGTAGTTAAGATTGGAAACATTTATTTTTACATGTGCAAGTTATTTCTGCAATTAAGTTTCATTTGGAATAATTAACGCTTATTTCTAGAATCGATAACTAAGTGCAAGGAACTCTACTCAGATGTAAGAACTGGTTTCTTGTCACAGGATCCAAGTGCTTATAACCCTTGAGGTTCGAGCTCTTGTATGAATTCAATAATCTTTGTTAAGACACAACTTATACCACTTTCATAAAACTTTGTGCCTGCACTAGTGCAAGCAGATTGCGATAAGTGTAGGACTGACTAGTGCAAGAAGGAAACCTTTAAGAAAGTAGGTTTAAGGGCCCACTTTATGACACTGCTAAATTTTTTCTACTAAAGAGGAATATAAGCATATACTCAATGATTAAATATTGATCAGTTGGAGTGATTGTATTTTCATTTTGATTCCTTTGAAAATGCATTCTTTCTTGTTCCAGCACTAGATTACTTTGATGATTCAGTTGTCTTTTACTCTTTCCAATTCAATTATGCAAGTTCCCATTTAAGAAAGTAGGAATTTACATCAGAAAGGTTCATACCATCTCTGGTATTGCCTGTGCTTCATCTCTAAGTTTATGGATCCCCTGGGCTGATAATTAAGTGTTGAGGAGTTTTCGTAAGTGCGATTCCCGCACCCAACATTTTGGCGTCATTTCTGGGGAGGCAATTTAATTTGGTAAGAATTTTTTGTTTGATGTAATAAGTGTAAGTTTGCTTTTATCTTTTTCTGCAGTGTGCTTCTATTGTTTGGGAAAGTTTTTTGAAGGAATTTTACTGCTGTTGAGTATTCTTTGCAGCATTTTACTAGACGTTTATTTGTTATTCTTCTTTTGAGATGGATGCCTAGAAGAGGTAGGGGTCCTAAGCCCAATAAGGGCCAAGGAAATACTGATAAATCCGAAAACAATTTTCATATTGGGTCTTCTCCTGCAGGCAGGAAGTCCAAAATTCAAACCCATCACGTAGGAACAATCCACTTGGACTCTGGTGATAGTAGCTCAGGTGTGGTTCAGCCCAAAGAGGGGAAGGAGGAGACTAGTTGTAGTCAATATTCTCAGCCTGATGAGAGCTGTTCGTGTGAAGGGGAAACAATGGCAGATCGTGAAGATCATGCGAAAGGAACTGGTGAAAACCAGGTAAATGAGGAACAATCCACTTTTGAGTTTCCAATTGGGATCTTGATACTATTGCACAGATGAAGAATATTCCACCATCGTCTCTGCCTCATTTCCATGGTAAAGTTCATGAAGATCCTGACTCTTTTTTTTTCGATTTTGATATTTTGTGTAGAAGTTATGATTATTCAACTGAAACTCAGAAGTTGAGATTGTTTCCTGCTACACTCAAAGACTCAGCTTTGTGTTGGTTTATGGGGTTAGGAGGGAACACCATAACTTCTTGGGATTAGATGAAGAAAGTGTTTTTGTCAAAATATTAAGAATATTGCAAAACTCAGGACATGCAAGATGAAATCTTTACAATTGTGCAGAATGATGATGAAACTCTTGAGTATTACTTAGAAAGATTTCTGTATATTTTACAAAGGTCGAAGCTTAAGTTTGATTCTAGTACTATTAGAACTTTTTCTTGTGTGGACTTACTAATGATGCTAGAAATAATTTGAACCTGTTAGGACAAGGTGATATTTCTTAGAAAACTTTTGATCATATCTGTGATTTGTGCAAGAAATTTTCAAGGAATCAATATAGATCTGGTAGAGGAATTCAGAGTAGAAATAAAAAAACCAAATCTACTGATGCTATGATTATTGGACTCGAAAATAAAATGGAAAATATGAAGATTTATATAATGAATATTGTTAGCAAATAGTTATAATCTTTGAAATTTCAGCAAAAACTTATAAAACAACAAGAGTCATTATGTATTTTCTGTCCTAAATGTAGAGATAGGCATCCTCCTAAAGAGTGTCCTCTTAATTTGAAGGAAACTAATAAGTGTGCTATTTGTACAGAAGACCATACCATGGAAAAGCGTCCCTCTATACCAGGACTTAAAGTTGTAATCAAAGGGGGATAACCTAAAGCTGAATACTAATATGCCATGGGAACAAGGAGGAATTGGCCTCAGGTAAGTGCAGGTATGGCTCCTGAATTCTCTCCACAATATTTTGGTTATAATGCACATGCATATTCTTATCCTAACACTAATCATTCTCAACAATGGTAGTATGGGAATCAATATCAGCATGGAAAACCTTCTCCGCCATGGCAACAAGATTGGAGAGGGCCAAATCATCCTCAATATTCCTACCAGCCACCAATTAAATCATATCCTCCTACATATGCACCTTATCCAATGCCTTAGCCATCTTTACCTTAGAGTCAGTCTACTCCACCTTTGCCTTTACCCCCATTATTTCGACCTCCTCCATTGCCTGCTCAACCTATACCCAATCCTAACAATAATAAATTGGTGCAAATGATCCATGTAATGAACCCGCCTTTACCATTCGCGTACCAGTCTATTCTAGTTGGGGTGCATGATATCCAATTGAGATTGGGGAGGACTATAACTTCGGAGAACCAGAAGCAACCTATGTTGATTGTTGAAGAGAAAGGAGAGGAGGAGACTCCTAACCATTCTACAGAAGTTTTCACCAAGCAGCCCATTCCATTACCTTCTAGATCCTTACCATCCTCTTCCAACCAGCCTTCCTGTCCAAAAAGGCTAGTTGTGGAAAGAAGTGAGCCTATTTTTGAGACTAGCTTGGTTTTTGAACTCAAGAACCTTTTTTATTAAGGTACCTTTGCTTCAATCCATTAAAGAGATCCCATTTGTACTAAGATCATTAAGGAACTCTATCTCAAAAAACCAAGTAGGAAGAGATTATAACCCCAAACCATCTAATTCATTGGTAAGGCAACAAAGTTGATGATGGGATGTGTGTCTATGGAGAAATATAGTGATCCTGGAAACCCTGTTGTCTCAGCTCAGATTGGTGATGTCATTGTCTCTAATGTTCTTATAGACCTAGGGGTAGCCATTAATCTCATGACTAAACAAACCATGGATCAACTTCGGTTATCTCATATTCGTCCTACTCCCATTGTGCTTGAATTGGCATATACATCTAAAATCAAGCCAGAAGGAGTATTAGATGATGTGATCATTGCGTTAGATTCTTGGGAATATCCTGTTGATTTCATTATGCTTTAGTCAGAGAACCCAGTAGGAGGACATCCCTTTATCTTGGGTTGACCATGGCTTGCTACAGCTGATGCATATATTGGATGTCATTCTGGTGACATGTATATTTCTCATGGAGATTCTAGGAAGAAAGTTACCTTATATCCTCCTACCAAATCCATTCAGGACCTCTGAGATACCTTATGGTTGGATCAAAGTAGTGATGAGGAGACTCAGTCCATTTCTCTTATACATCATTATACTGGGTCTTCACAAGAAGGTGAGATTCAAGATTTCCTGAATAATCTAGACACGATGCCTAATTTTGAGCCATTGAGCCAGATTTTTAGCCTAGATTTTCAAGAGAATCATGATTCTCATTCTTTTGTACTGCTGCCTTTGACCACTTCCTTAAGTGTTCTTGAGCTTGATACTACTCTTGTTGCGATTAACCCTAGTAAACCCTTGCATATTAGTTCAGATTTAGACTCATTTCAGCAAGAGCAGCTTGTAAACTTGTTACAGAACCATCTTGGTGCCTTTTCATGGGGTTATGAGGATATGAAAGGCATTCCTCTTGAAACTTATACACATCATATTTACATTCAGGAAGGAGCCTGACCTATCCGACAACCCCAAAGGTGTATGAATCCAGCTCTGAAAGATGTTGTGAAGGAAGAATTACAAAAACATTTAGATGTCGGTTTCATCTATCCTATTTCTGACAACCAATTGGTCTCTCCATTAGTGTTGGTTCCTAAGAAATATGGGACATGGCATATTTGTATTGACTATCGAGAATTAAACAAAGCCACTCTAAAAGATTACTTTCCTCTTCCTCTTATTGACCGGGTGCTTGATACCTTTGTAGGAAAGAAATACTTTTCCTTTTTGGATGGCTTCAGTGGTTACACCTAGATACAGATTGCACCCAAAGATTAGGACAAAACTACTTTTACATGTCCTTGGGGAACATTTTCTTATAGAGTGCTACCCTTTCATTTATGTAATGCCTTGGCTACCTTTCAAAGGGCAGTCTTGGCTATTTTTGTTGATCTAGAATGTGACGAAATTTATATGGATGACTTTTCTGTGTTTGGTGACTCTTTTCAGGAGGCTCTCAAAAATCTAGAAAAAGTACTTCTTCGCTGCCAAGAAGCCCATCTTGGCTTCAGTGACAAGAAATGTAGGTTAATGTGCAAGGCGTGAGTGGTTATTGGCCATGTTATTTCTGATAAAGGTATCCAGGTTGACCCAGCTAAGATTGAGATCATTCTATGTCTTCCTGCATCCAAGACTCAAAGGGAAGTAAGAGGTTTTTTAGGACATGTTGGTTACTATAGGAGATTCATTGAAAAATTTTCTAGGATAGCTACCCCTCTTTTTCGACTGCTAGCTAAGGATAGTGAGTTTTCTTGGTCCATAGCTTGCCAACAGTCCTTTGAAACATTGAAGGAAAAGTTAGTATAGGCACCAGTTTTGAGAGGTCCAAACTAGTCCCTACCTTTTCATATTTCCTTTGATGCTTTAAATTTGGCTATTGGTACAGCTTTAGGACATGAGGAAAACAAGCAATCCTATTCCATCTATTTTATTAGTAATAATTTGTCTCCCACTGAATTAAACTATACAGGTATAGAGAAATGAAGATCTTTGAGAAGAGGGACTAACTTCAATAGCTAGGGGAAGTCATGTATGATAGAGAAATGACAATTATAGTACTCAATATTGCTCTACCTAAGGATTGGGGAAAATTCACATCAAGCATATATGCCAAGAAGGAAGCCACCCCACTAAGTGAAATGTGGTCTCTATTCAAGATAGAGGAAACAACACTTAAAGAAAAGGAAGATGTGGGATCAAAGGAGAAATCATTTGCTTCCATTACCAAGAGAAAGGGAAAATTTGGCAAATCTGGTCCACGAAGAATAAACAATAAAGATATGTCCAAAATCCAATGCTTGGATTCCATGAAAAATGGAAACTACAAGAGGAATTGTGCTAAACTAAACAAGGACAACAACAACAAAAGAAAATGGAAAGAATCTCATGTGACTCAAGAAATGAAAGAAGAAGACAAGAAGAAAAAGAAAGAAGATCCTCCGGATCTCTACTATGACTAAGTATACTTATTTAATTAAGGTCTTCTTTAAAGGTTTTGAGTAGGATAAAATCATGTAGGAATAGAACAAAATTACACGGCTAGAAACATCTTCTAGAATCTAGAAGCATGATTTACATAGAGTTCAAAATACTCATGTAGAAGGAGCATTTATAATAGAACAAAATGCATGGTTAGAAATATCTTCTAGAGTATAGGAGCATGGTAGATATAGCTCAAGATATTCATGTAGAAGGAGCATACCTATAATGGGACCTCATCCATAATGAAATAAAATTGATCATGATTAAGAATCTTAGAAGACCTCCAAAATCAAAAGGAAAGAAACATTTGCAAGGTAAGGGTCTTCAAGATCCTATGGTGGAATCTTAAAAAGAAGATTCGTAAACAAAAGTAGATGTCTCATTGGGAATTCCATTCATGGGATTCAAGAAAAAGATGATACGCAGGAGAGCTAAGATGAATCAAGAAGGACCACACCAAGGACAACCAAATGAAGCTAATATGATCAAAGGAGAATCAAGATGAGGTATGTATTCATCAAAGTTTAGTCATGTTATCATTTGTACATATTGAGACATGGTAATAGTTCTATAACATGATCAAGTATGAAATAATCTCTTTCACCAATGAAATGATCGAAGGCATGTACTGCAATGCAATGACGTTCAACAAAAAGAAATATTTACATAAGGAGTATAAGATTTTTGACTAAGAAGCAAGTGAAAAATGAATGCTGACTAGTCCTAGAAGCAAGCAATGGATAACTTCTCCCATAAGGAGAATAATGTGGTTGAATAATATATCCAAGAAGAAGAAAGTGAAGAAAGAGATCAAGCATGTGAATAACAATGTGATTGCAAAGAATCACTATCTGAGAAACATCCATTTAAGACATCTCCCAAAGGAAGGCAAGACAATTCTGACTAAGAAAGGAAAATATCAAAGGACCCTTGACACCTATGAAGGACTTGGAGATATGAAAGGTGCAGATAAATGATTCTACTCTACGAAGATGTCATGATGAAGAATCCATCAAGAAAAAGAAACATTTAATGGTTAAGCAATATCAGGATGAAGTCATGAAGGACTACTAGATCAAAGCATGGGAACAAGCAAGTACAAAGAAGCATCCATGTGAAGAGTAGTCTGGAGCATATAAAAGATGACAAGGAATAATCATATGACAAGATAACTTGATATGTGATAAGAAGGCCACTTTCCACGAATAAAGAAATGACATGACAAAGAAGGAAGGAAAATGATCGATGGATGGTTCCATACCAAGAAGAAGTTCAAACAAAGACTTCATGACATCAAAGGAAGGAAGTATATCAAGCAGCTTGAGGACCCATGAAGAAGAAGTTGCTGATACAAGTCCCTAGCTAAGATGGAGTTATAAAAAGTTCCCAATTACAATGGAACTTGGACAAGTACCTTGTCAGAGGATACTTGAGCATGTCTTCCTCAATTGAGAGGAAGTGATAGACACAACATTCTTGTCTTCACTTGGGAAGAAAGAATGGGAGGATTGGGAAATCATATGGCATCCAAGAAAAGATTAGGCAAGAGGACCGATATTCTTTGAGGGTTGGGAACCGAAGATAAGAATAGTCCTAGAAGGTCATACTCAGTGAACACCCGAGTGGGTATGTACCTTGAGATACAGTGACTAAGGTGTCTATAAGTCACTGGCATTGCCAAAATTGTTCTCTGATCTATTGAGAGATAGAGCTGTCAATCAAGGCCTTGCTGTGGAAATAGTGTTGGTTACTATGATGCTATAGCATATGGATTTCCAATCCGGTTCTTCTTATGTGAATTCTTCAATATTGAAAAATAGTGAAACACCTTGTAATGATTTATGAATACCCCCCTAGTTAGGAGGGAGTGTTGAAGAAAGTGTAACTAGGTTCGATAACATGGAGAAAATATTTTTATATTATTTGTCAATGAGTTTCTTGCTCATTGAAGTGGGTCAAGCGCATGTTTAAGTGCTTCTAGGAAGTCAAAGTGTCAATGTATTTATGTAAGACCCTTAGAGGGCATGTTACACTATGAATAATATTGTATAAGGTTAAAGGAATACCTCCAAGATAAGTGCAAGTCCTCCCCATGTAGAAACTTCCTCCAAAGGGAAGCTAAACAATGAAAATGATGAAGAAACAGTCAAGTCAGCTTAAAGACATCATGTCAGCTTAATGTTGACCTAAAGGAGGGACAATCCTCTATATATAGAGGCTTTCCACTCCCCTTCAACTTCCTCCATAAATATTTGAAATCAGAAAATAAAAGTAGCGGAGAAAGTGAGGGAAAAGCCTAGTCTAAAGGGTATCCAAGACAAGAAAAGGAAGGAGGAAGAAGGCCAAGGTGAATAGGATTGTTTCTAGGGATAGAAATAGTCACATGTGTGAAGAAGAGGAGGGTAAGTCTGTGGCATACAATAGCTATAGAATAATGCATGAAATGTCATCGTTTGGGTGAGAAATCATGTCTAAAAGGAATCCTAAGCCTATTGAAGGAGCCTATCTCTCTAAAGAAGGAAAATGACCCTAATTCTCTAGGGTTCCTACCATACAGGGCAAAACTAGGGCTGTTGTTCAGTCACATCAAGTTTGCAGACATATCTCAAGAAGAATCTTGTTGGATCAAGAGAATGATGTCTACTTAAGTGAAAGAACATCTCAAAGAAAGGAAGAATAACATCTCATCAAGAAGCTAACATAGACAAGGTCTATCTATAGATAAAGAAATGAATAAAAAGGAAAAAGTGCTAGGGAGAAAAGTGTCAAAACAAGGAAGTCTATGTGCCGGGGGAACATAGTGCAAAAAAGAGGAAGGACTTGACTTGTTCTTGGAGGACATCCTAGTCAAGGATCTAGGGTTTGGCATTAGGCAAAAAGAATATTCAATAATAGAAACTTACCAAAGGGTTTTCCTCTCTAAGAGAGAGAGGTGTTGGCCCTGGTAGAGAACCAACATTTGTGTTCTTCTCTTTTTGGTTTTGATAGCAGTCTTATGATACACACACTATAATAATAAGAAGAAGCTCATGCTAAGATAATTGTAAAAGTGCATCACAAATTGTTATCAAGCAGTGAAGAATCCTAACAAACACTAGTTCCCTTGATCCTTCAACAGTATGTACAAATTCTTGCAAAGAAGGACTTGGTAGAGTCATAATGCTCAAGGGATAGGTGGTATGCTATGAGTCGAGGAAGTTGAATGAGCACGAGTGGAACTATGTGACTCATTATCTTGAGTTGGAAATTATCATTAAAGCATTGAATATGTTGGGACATTATCTTCTTGGTAGGAGGCTTGTTTTTATGAGTGATCATAGTTTGATGAGGTGCTTATTTAACCAACTATGTCTGAATGCTAGGAAAGCTAGATGATTGGCTACCCTCAGTTAGTTTGACTTTGAGATCATGTATATTAAGGGCAAGGAGAACAAGGTTGGAGATTCTCTCAGTAGGAGAGTGCAGGTGAATCACATTTCAACTATTACTTCAATGGGATATATTTATAGGAGCAGATCTTGCATGCATGGAAACATGATTATAGGCACCAATAGCTAAAGTAGAGATTGCAGAAACAAGGTGAAGGTGATAGGGATGAGGAGTATTATCTCACAGTAGATGGTGTAGTAAGATTCAATAAAAAGATTCATGTGTTGGATAATAGTGAGCTCAAGAAGCTTATCTTGAGGGAGTTTCATGTCAAGATGTATTCAGGTCACCCAGGATATTAGAAGACTTTGAAAATAGTTAAGAAGTTCTATCATTGGAAAAAGTTGGCTATGTTCGTTGCACAATGTTTGGACTATCAGCAAGTGAAAGCTTAGTGTAAGCACCCAACTAGTTTATTACAATTGATTTTGATTCTAGAATGGAAATGGGAGGTCATTTCCATTGACATCATTACAAGTTTTCCAAGGAGATCGAAGAAACATGATTCCATCATCTTTGTGGGTCATAGGTTTAGTAAGGTAGCTCACTTCATTGTAGTGAAGTTTACTAATTCAACTAGTGAGGAAGATCAGATCTTCATTAGGGAGATAATAAGATTGTATGGTGTTCCCAAGAAGATTATATCAGATAGATATGCCAAGTTCACTTCCAAGTCCTGGAAGGAGTTGTTTGCAGGCTTGGGGACATAGTTAGCTTTCAATATAGCTTATCCTTTGCAGACATATGAATAGACAGAGAGGGTCAATAGGATTCTTGAGGATATGTTAAGGATTTATGTTATGCATCAGTAGAGGAAGTTGGAGGAGTATCTTCCACTGGTGGAGTTTGCATATAATAATGGGTATCCAGAATACTTGAAGATGAGTCCATTTGAGGCACTTTATGGGAAGAGTTTTAATACTCCTATCAACTGAAGTGATCCACTCGAAAGGGTATTGATTGGACCATATGTGTTGGATGAGATGGAGTAGGAGATATAGGTTATCAATAGGAACTTAAAGGAAAAGCATGATAGGTAGAAGAGTTATGTAGATCAACATAGAGAATTCAATGAGTTTTAGGTTGGGGAGTATGTGTACTTTCCCATCAAGCCTAGGAGGAGCTCCTTGAGGATTGGGTCATGTCCTAAGATGGTGTCTCAGTATTGTAGGCCTTTTGAAATACTCGAGAGGATTGGACCAATGGCCTACTGACTTGCACTATTGCAGACATTGAAAGTCCATGATGTTTTCCATGTTTCATTGCTTAAGAGATATGTCCAAGATGTTAATCATGTGGTTGATTGGTTTGTATTGCAGGTGGAACTAGAGGGAGAATTCTAGCCAGAACCTCAATTTATTTTGCAATGGACATAACTAATTCTCTGAATCCAAACAATCGAGCAAGATAAAGTGCAATGGAAGAACATTAGGCCCAATGAAGCTACATGGGAGATGATTGATCAGATGCAGGATTTGTATCTTTCTTTATTTTTTGTTTTAGTATATGTGTTTGGTTTATGTTTATATATGCATTTGTGTATTGTATATACTACAATGAGTTATGTTATACAACTCCAATAATTTATAGTGTGTTGTAATATTGCATCGAGTTGTGTTATAAAGCTCCAATAGGCAACATGGTGTTCATGGTTTCAGCAGTTTGGCATGATGTAATGTTTGCATCGAGCTGTGTATAAATCTCGATCTGAAGCATGTTTTGCTAGTTATAAGCATCATTAAACACCGAGGATGGTGTTCCACCAAGGGGGATGGGCTTGTAACAACCCTTGGTTGATTTTCCATGTAAACAAAATAAGACTAAGGTCATGGGACATGTATTTAAAGTTGAATGTTGGGAAAGACACTTTAGTGGGGCATCACTTCCTATTATTAATGGCTATGGAAATTGGAAAATTCATTGGCGAAGGAAAATAGGAAATAATTGGAATTTAATTATGAAAATAAAGGAAAATAGGAGAAAAGGAAGGTTAAGAGACACAAATTTGCATGCAAGGGAAATTAGAGGGAAAATGAAGGAAAATTAAAAAAAAGAGTCAACAATGATAAAAAGGCTTTAGAGAAACAATTGCTATCTTTATTATAGTTTTGAGTTGAGCTCTCCTTTCATTATGTCATCCTCTAATACTCTTGCACACTTAGAGTATTCTTGGAGCATCCTTGGAGTACTCTAGCATTCACTTGGATTAGAGAAAGAAATAAAAGGAAAGAAAGGGAGTGTAAGGAGATAGTTGGATCAACAACTACAGTTGGATTTATTTATAGGTAATAGGTTTCATGTGTGACTTCCTTTCTAATCCTTGGATGCATGGTATATGCATGTGATTGTCTTGTTATATGTTGTCATTGGTATTGAGATTTCCCTAGATTGACAGTGATTTTATCCTTTCCTTACAATTTCTTGGATAGTCATGGTATTGTGGGTTTCCCACTTGTTTTTCTGATTGGTTCTTACATTCCATATGCTTTTCGGTTGTAGCAAACACTCTAGAGCCTTGGAAAAACTTGGGTTGAGTTACTAGTTCCTAGAGCTTGCAGGTTGGGACAAATGTTGTAACAGCCCCGCGATAAAATTTCATGTAATAAAAGTTAATAAAGGAAAAATAAGACGAACGTCAAGGGACACTTATTCCAAGCTGAATGTTGGGAAAAATATCCTAGTGAGAATCACTTGGTGTGTTTATGGCTAAGGGGGAATTTCCAAAGGAAATGGAGAAGGATTTGAAAAGGAAAAAAGGCATTATTAGTATTTTATTTATGAAAATTAGGGAAATTAGGATAAAAGGGAGGTGAAAGTTCACTAGTTGCATGTGAGGAGGAAATTGAAATAAAATAATGCAAAATGAATAAATTAGAGGCATCATAATAAAAAGACATAAGAGCATTAGTTGGTAGCCTTTTGTTAGTTAAGTTTTAGAATTAGTCTCAATGAGGAGAAGAGCACCAAGACGAGAAGGGAAGCAAGAAAGCAAAGGAAGGACAAGAAAAGCAAAATAAAGAAAGGATCAAGCAACTTCAGTAGCAAGACTTGTAGGTAACAGGTTGCATGTATGATTTTCTAGTAGGTTTTGACATGCATGGTATGTGCACGTTGGTATTTCATTCTTTTAATGGCATACATGGTAAATGTTGGGAATAATGATTGTCATTAGACCAAAGCCCATAGGTGTTAGTCAATGATCGCATTTATAGATATAAGGATCCACGAGAGGCGGTTACTCCATGTCATGAAACACAATAGGATCATTGGTTTGTCTAATGTCCAACAATCTTCCCCCAATGCGAGTCGGGTGTGTATCAAACTCATGACCTTTTCTCTGATACCACTTGATGAAAACATCACTAAACTGAGAGGGAGGTGAATCAGTTTAGTATATTCATGGAAATTAAAATTATTTTCCTTAATATCATTAACTAAAAAATTGCACGAGAAGCTTATAAAAGAATGACCAACTGTTATTGGGAAATCTAGTGTCTATGCAGAGCTGCTAGTCCCACTAAGACGGGTAGTTATCTTAGAAACAAATATATTAAAGTTACTTTCGTTTTCCATTATGAGAAGTAGATAGGAGAAGAGAAAATAATACCAACCTCGATCTTTCGCTTGGTTCTCTACTTGTTCCTTCTCCCCTTTGATAGATCTTTTCCGCTCTTCCCTTGACCACTCCGCTTCAAAGAGTACCTATAAAGTCAAAGCAGAATAATACCTTCAAAGTGCAGAGATCTACATTCATAAACAATATAGGACCAGATATATATTGACCACATACATGCATATATTAGCAAACGTACAAGAATGTGGAGGAAAACATGAATAGCTTTATTTATATAGAGATTAGAAGAGAGGATTAAAACCCATTGATCTGACCCAGCATCATCCTCCCAGCATGAAAGCCCTTCTTCACCTCATGAAAAGCTTAGATCACCCAACACTATGATATTCCACCAGGAAACCAACAACACTTCCTTACAACCAGCCCCTGGATCTCTAGGATGAGGGATCCATATATAGATGATTGCAGGGGGTGAGTCAGCTTATGGGATTTTGATTAGTGTCTTCTCTCTGATAGTCCTTGATTCCACTTGGAGATTGATGATCTCTTACTCATCCCTGGGCGAATTTAGAGAGTCAAGTGTCACAGGAGAAGTTTCTGGAAGATTCCATGATCATCCACCTTACAAACTATCTCTTCCATTTGTCTACTCTCGCCCATCACACCCTACAGAAGGCCTTTACAGTATGCATTGCACTTTTTACACTGAGCAGGTGAGATGCATCGCACCCTTAGCACTGAGCAATTTGTATGGTCCAGTTTTGACTAGTTCTGAGCAATTTTCTATGGAAAACTTCTGGGAGATGATGTAATCAGCTGACCTTGTTCCTTTAGGGCATGAAAAAACACTTTTAGGGACTCAGAAGCCCTTGGTTTATGGACATATGTGATTGGGGTTGCAGTGCCCAAATGTGTCTATAACAGTTGCCCCCTAAAGCATGAGGTCGTAGATATTTGATGTGGATGAAATTCTTTATCATGAGGATCCGAGGTTCTTTCGAATTGGAAGGCGACCTGTAATAAGATAAAATACAATACAATATCTTCATAACATTTTCATGATCTAGCTGAGGCGGGAATTCCCATGCTCAGCTTTATAAATTCATTTTCATGTACATAGGACAGACGATTGTCTGTGTGGCTGACTAATGATTCGAGTAGAGCCATCATCCTTTGATTTGGATGATCATCTGTGTAGCAATGATGTACATTTGATGTCTTTATTTTCCTGAATATATCGCAGCTTGGATGGATGAAACTAGATCCCGGGTCTTCAAACTCGTCCAATCTTTGCCCGAAGTACAGGTCGATCCATGTGAAAAATGTTCTGGAGTCGAACATGGAAAGACATCACCTGATTACCAGCCAGTGATGTAATTTGTTAACAGGCGCGAGAGGAATCACCAATAATGATGATGACCCTCAAGGTACTACAGTACAATTCATGTGGTGTGAAAAAGGGACTTGGCATCAAACACCATGCAAAATCTTTCGGTCGAAGGCCATTGATGTAAACCTGTCGCCGGAAGTGAGAAACTTGCCATTGAGGCATGCAAGCTTCAAAGTACTGAAATGGTTGTTCCTAGGTTGACTTCTTGGATAATGAGCTGTCGTCAATGAGAAGTAACCTGTCGTAGGAGGGCCTTAATGAATCGCACATATACAACACGGAATGGAGCAAATTATTTTGTGGAGGTGAAAACGATTTGATGATACAGGGTTCAGGGTGGCAGCCATGAAAGAATGAAGTGTGAAGGTATTGCAGCAGATGAGACACAAGATGGGTTGGTGAATTCTCTGATCGACTTCTCTTGAACATATCTGCGACACTGAAATGGATTGGTAGTGTTAACCCCAAAGATGGATGGTATGGTGGACCAATCGTAATATGACCAGTGAACGGAATAACCCAACCCGTCTCGATCATGGTGATGGTGTGAAAGTGTCATGTTCAAGAGCGACTCGCTACCAATAAAGTTTCTTCAAGTTTTCTTCCCAATTTTCCCTAGTCATTGCTGACTAGTACCTATTTATTTTGATCAAGCTTGAGGAGGATAACATATGCTTGTTCTATAATTTACCCTTTGGGCAAACCCGTCGCTATGTTTTAACGAGCCTAGCGATAGTGAAACTCATTCTTGTTTACATGGACAAGTTTGTCGCTATTGGTTTTAACGAGTTTAATGACAAAGACAACTCAGTCCTTTTTCAATTTTAGAGAGTCTGAAAAGGGACGGAAAGGAAACTCCAATAATCCTTTTTCGTCATATAATCCTTTAAGTCCGAAAAAGTATAAAATAGTACGAAAGGGATGAATTTTCGATAGTTTTAACAAGCCGAACAAGACAAGCACTCGATCTTTTTATGTAATAATCCCTCAGGTCCAAAAAGATTAAAATATAGAGAAGGGATAGCACTCCTAGTAGCTTTAACGAGTTGGAGAGGCCAACTTCTCGACAATCTTTTCACATTTTATGAGTCAGATGAAAAGAGCTTAAAGGAGACTCGTCTTTGAGGAATGAGTGATATTTTCGGGTAGCTACTAATTCCAGGTAAGGTTTGGAATTTACCAATCACGGCAGTGTCACAAGGATGGCTAACAAAATCACTCTTCGTAGCTGTTCCTCAAAAGGGTAAATAATCAAATGGAGGCATATGATCGGCTAAATAGAGTGGAGGTGATGGAAAGAACACGACCAAGGCTCAGAAGCTAATTATAATGCATTCGCAATGGTTATTTACCAGAGGTTGGTTCATTTTTTAATGACCTTAAACTCTTGGGGAACATTTGCTCATTTCTTAGGTTTAATTTTTGACGAGCTTAAACTTCACATAAAAACTGCTCGTTCCTTCAATTTTTAAGGAGCTTGCACCATTCGAAACTTTGGTCCGCTCCCTCTCACATGCAAGCTAGGAATGACCAACTACTATCCTAGGGGTTAGTTAACTACTAAGGTTAGGTAGGAAATTTTTTCCTTTACTTTGCCGGCGCCATCTGGCCCCTGCGAAGGCGAACGGTCGACTTGACCACTCAGCTAACTTAAGCAGTTGAAGTTAGCGGAACTATAGAGTTAGCGTTACGCTGGCCGCTTTTCACTTGCATGCAAAAAGGTTTGCATGCCGCTAGGTATAGCGAAGTAGAGTTTCCAGGTTACTCTTCAATTTGCAGACAAAACATTTGTTATATCGAGAAAGGCCTACCTTCTAACGGAGGTATCTTATTCCAGTCCAACCCCATTATTCCTAAACGGATGGGCATGTCAGTCTAGTCATATTCCTATGCGAAAACCTATCCTATACTTGAAGTTTTCCTATCGAGGCGGACCAGGGTGCATGCCCCCTAGGTTTTAGTCATGGCCACCGAATTACTCGCGTTCTTTAGGTGGATGGACTCGAGATTGATGAGACATTCCTTGTGTGAAAAGACCAGTTAGGGATGGCATTTTACTATTAGCTATGTGTGAGCCAGGGAATGAAAGCTGGTCTACAAGATGGACGTCTCGGCCTTCATGCAGAAAACACATTACTCGAAAGAGTGAGGAGACGATGGCTCCTATGCTATAAATATAGTCACACCCAAGGAGTAGATTATAATCTAAAGGTCCTTGGACTACCATTACATTCAGATACACAATTTTCCCTCTCAAAGTTATAGGCAAACTCGGAAAGATCCCTAACGGTCGACTGGTTCCTTTATCGAAGTATGTTAGATTTCACATCTCAGGCAGAAGCGATGGCGAACCAAGCGCTTTCCAAGCAGTTGATGAAAGGATACTCGTAGAAGTCCCTTCATATATGATGGTACCGACAATGACCATTCTGTAAGCTTGTATAATGATTCAGAATGGTACATTAGACGGTAAACAGGGTCTGCCTAGTAGATTCCAATCAAAGGAAACGACTAGGTTGCTCGGAGGTGGGACTGAATAAACGGTCGGATATGACCCTGACGAACTTCCTTCATGTGGTAAAGGAACGGGTAGATTGCCCCCATGTTCATCAGAGTCTGTGTTTATGAAAAGAATTTGAACAGTGTCATTCTCATTCTCTTCGGTGACTATATCATCTAAAGATGGACCCTCCAAATACAGGACCAGGTCGACTGCCACCTCAACCTTTTCACTTTTGTCTGGTGTGGATCGGGAGGGGTTATCTTCAATGATAGATGCTTCGACCGACCAAAAAGTTGTGTCAGTTGGATTTTCAACTAGCGATGGACTCAGCAAGAGTTTCTTGTACCCAGGAGGAAGCCGTAGTGGTGAAGCAAGACGGTTATTTAAGACTCTTTTAGCTTCATCTAGGAATGGACAATGATGGATGGCATGATTTCCTTCACACAGTTTTCAAGGAAATTTACATTTTCCTTTCTGTCCAGAGACTTCGTTTTTGCTAGTTGACTATGTACTCTCAACATGATCATCAGAGGTTGATGACACCGATTGTGCAAACGAGGATACCAGTCCCTTAAGATCCAAGGGATGCAAGGAAAATCTGAATGATAATGGTCCCCTTTGCAAATGACACATGGAGATTTCAGTTTGGATTGTGCAGTGTGTGGATTTTCGCTAGATGATGCACGGTTATCCGTTTTTGCCTTTAGCTCCTTCTTCTTCTTCTCTTTCTTCTTCCCTTTCTTCTTCTTCTCAGTTACTTGGTCTTTAGCTTCATCAGCCTTACCAAGTGAAGAGAAAGGAGGGAAGGGAGAAACAAGGGAAGAAGAAGGTTGGGGGGTAACTCTAGTATCATCTAGTTGCTGACTTGATTGCTCAGGAATCATGGTGGTTTGAACGACAGAGGTCGAGAAGAGCCATATTGGAAAGACGATTGTCAGTCCTGGGAGGGACAATTTGGCCATATGAGGTGCACCAACATCTCCTCAAGAGGAGCAAAGACTAGGATTTCCCCCAAGGGGAAATCCTTGGTTGGTGGACTCCATTTTTCTCAACCTAAGATCAACTAGGGAACAGTGACGTTATTCCAATTAAAATAAATATTAGACGTTTTGACACAACTTTCTTTTTCAATTTTTAAGAGTCGAGAAAAAGAAAAAGATGACTCTAGTTGCCTTCGATTTTGAATGAGCCTGAAGTGAAAAGTGCTCAGATGGACCTTTTCCTTTAAGGAGTCTGAAAAGAAACGAAAGAGAGTACTCTAGAAGTCTAGACAGAGGGATGACCAAACCAATCGCAAAACTGCAGAATACTTTTTACAGTACGGCAATCAATCTTCCCGAATGCTGTGTTCAGTGCATTGCGATCGATAGGGCAGCAGACATAGCTTCCTAAGGATAAAGGATATAGCCTATTGTGGTCTCCCAATATATACTCCATGGTACATGGGAGCGCAAGTCCGTACTGGCACTTGTCGTTTCAAAGAGGAGGAATCACCCAACCTACGATGAAAGCGATAGTTACCAGGCTTTACGATGCCGGAATACGTCTCTAGCCTAGACTTCTAAATGTTGTGCGTTAGGTTCCAAAGCATTTTTATGTTCATTGAATTTATTTTACAGTTGATCTTTCTTAAGAAGTTTTCCTTTCAGGTTCACCGCGTGATGTAGATATACAATTCATAAAATGCAATCTAAGATGATAAACAATCGTTTAATCTTCTTTTGCAATGAAAATCCTAGCTAGCAAGGAAAGAGAAGCGGAAATCTTTCAACAAAGAGCAGAGAGCACACACTAGATGCATTGTCCTAAATCAAACCAACAAGTAGTCTAAATGCAAATGCACATGCATGTATTTGTTTTCGCTTTCTTAATGTGTGAATGACAAAAAGAATGTTAAGTACAATTTTGAATCATTTCAAGCGACAATACTAACTATTTTCTTTTCAAAAAACGAAAGGAAGATAATGACAACACTTTGCGATTTTGAATTGAAAATTTCTTTTGACACTTGAAAAGCTACTAATTCAAATCAAATACAAGATTAATAGTGTAATTGACCATCAAGAAAAATAGGATTCTTTTCTTTGACTGAAAACGACACTTGCGACACTTTCAAATCAAAAGACGACAGCTTGATTACGCTACTTTTTTGTAAAAGAGGACTGTAAATGGAAAACAATACATAAAAACATTTACAGTTCTTTATCCTATGGAGGTTGAATTATGCAAAGGAAGGGAGTTTCCACAGAGGTATACTGATGAAAGACAACAAAACTTCTGAATAAAGCTGAAGAGAGTGAACAAAAAACCAAAATATGGAAGCAGAAGAGGTCTTATCTAATCATCGCACCTGTAACACAGGGAAAGTGCGATGCATCTCATTTACTACACACGGGAGGTTCGATGCATCCAGATTCCCAAGAGGAGAAGGTGCGATGGTCTAGGGACGAGACTTCAACTTGGTTCTGGGTCACAGTTTGTAGCTTAGTTAAGGGATTTAGGTCGAGCAACTGATCATTAGTAAATGAAAATCACAGGGGCTGATCTAATGAGTCTAATTGAGCCACTACTAGGGCAATTAGGATGTTTGCAAATCAATTATTCAGTTTATAAACAAAACCCGGAGATAGACTGAAGCAACATTGATCTACTTTGCACTTGCATAGTAAATGCAGTTCGAAGGCTAGCTGGCTTGACTTCAAGCTTCGTCTGTAAGTTTATAAAGCAAACAAAAATAGACAAGAAAACAAACTACTCGATCCCCAGTGGAGTCACCATTTTGTTATTGGGAAATCTAGTGTCTATGCAGAGCTACTAGTCCCATTAAGATGGGTAGCTATCTTAGAAACAAATAGATTAAAGTTACTTTCGTTTTCCTTTACGAGAAGTAGATAGGAGAAGAGCAAAGAATACCAACCTCGATCTTTCACTTGGTTCTCTGCTTGTTCCTTCTCCCCTTTGACAGATCTTTTCCGCTCTTCCCTTGACCACTCCGCTTCAAAGAGTACTTGTAAAGTCAAAGCAACATAATACCTTCAAAGTGCATAGATCTACAGTCATAAACAATATAGGACCAGATATATATTGACCACATACATGCATATATTAGCAAACATACAAGAATGTGGAGGAAAACTTGAATAGATTTATTGATATAGAGATTATAAGAGAGGATTACAACCCATTGATCTGACCCGGCATCATCCTCCCAGCATGAAAGCCCTTCTTCATCTCATGAAAAGCTTAGATCACCCAACACTATGATATTCCACCAGGAAACCAACAACACTTCCTTACAAGATACAATATTCCAGCCCCTAGATCTCTGGGATGAGGGATCCATATATAGATGATTGCAAGGGGGTGAGTTAGCTTCTGGGATTTTGGTTAGTGTCTTCTCTCTGATAGTCCTTGATTCCACTTGGAGATTGATGATCTCTTACTCATCCCTGGGAGAATTTAGAGAGGAAAGTGTCACAGGAGAAGTTTCTGGAAGATTCCATGATCATCCACCTTGCAAACTGTCTCTGCCATTTGCCTACTCTCACCCATCACACCCTACATAAGGGCCTTCCAGTATGCATCGCACTTTTTACACTGAGCAGGTGAGATGCATCGCACCCTTAGCACTGGGCAATCTGTATTGTCCAGTTCTGACCAGTTCTGAGCAGTTTTATGTGGAGAACTTCTCGAAGATGATGTAATAAGTTGACCTTGATCATTTAGGGCACGAAACAACACTTTTAGGGACTTAGAAGCCCTTGGTTTATGTACATATGTGATTGGGGTTGCAGTTCCCAAATATGTCTATAACACCACCATATTGAATATGTGAACAAGAAGTAATAAACTAATCAAAACATTACATCAACACATAATAACAACACATATTGACACTAGATATATGTGGAAACCCATAAAGGGAGAAAACTATGATTTTATTACTGTTGTGATGGAAAGGCAAGCTCCTACTCCTTGTTACATCTAATTTTCTATAGGCTCCAACCTAAAGGAGGTTGTTACCTCAATTTTCTGCAAGAAGCAACTGTAAGGAAGCTCCAACCCCTATATGTTTTATGTAGGATAAAACCCACCAGAGGCTCCTACCTAAACATGCTCCAACCTTATTTTTGTCAAGCCACTACTTGAAAGGATACTACAACCCCCTAATGAAAACAAGAAACAACAATGCTCTGCTTTACCTGGTCATAAATTCTGCATATCTCCATCTTCATTTCTTCTTGTTTTCCCCTTCAAATATACTTCACATAAGCTTCAAATGTTCCAGGTAACTAATACATGATACCTCAATCAGCTCTCACACATTCTCCCACTCTCTCACCTCCCTTTTTCTTCCAAAAACAACATCTTTTATAAAGATAATTTGTTGATTTTTTGTATTCCACATAAGAATATGAAGTGAATAGGCTTGACTCTTTTCCTTCCACTCATTCATTTCCAAACTCTTCATATTTTGAATATTATAAAATAAATAAGTGCTCCGCCACATATTATTTCAGCCATATATAATGATTAGGTGCATCACTATCAACATAGTGCCAAAAACAACATTATACCACCATAACACATGTAAGCATTCTCCAATGTAAACAATATTCACACAACATATGAAAATAATACAAGCATATGTATGCATCATTCACTCTCGAAAGCCATCTGTATGATCAAAATAATCCTTTCTTCATATCACTATCTCAACCTCCAAGTGTCTTGTCTTATTTTGTTGTCATGGATTTTTGCCTTTGCTATCATGGAGTAGTCTTTGCTATCATGGAGTATTTCCTTTTCCTTGCATTATAATAATTATTATGCTTTTATATTGCCCTACATCTTTGCAACAACATCTCTTTTGAAGAAATTTCCATCAACCTTGCTCTTTTTCCTACATATCAAACATGACTTGTTGCTCCCTTGATCCTTTCTCCTGCATATATTGTTGTTGCTCCTTTTCTTGCTACTCCTTGCCTTGTCGCTCCCTGTCATGCTGCTCCAAGTTGCTCAAGATGCTTCCTCATACCTTTCTCCTACTCCTGCATACATTTCCATCTCTTTTAAATAATTTTCCATCACCCTTTATCTTGTTATTGCATACCTTGCTACTTCTTTGTCATCGATGAAAATAATGACAACAATCTCCCCCTTTCGCATTGATGCCAATCATTGTGATCCTTGCTCTCCTTACCTCCCCCTTTGACATCAATGGCAAAGGGGTTGGAATTTAACAAAAATCCTTGACTATGTAAAGTCACTAAAGTCCAATGTTTAAAGATATGTAAGTAGCACTTTAAAGTACTATAAATCCCCTTAAGCATATATTTGATGTTGATATGAACCAAATTTGCTAGACCAAAAAAATATCCACATCTAAAAAACTCCATATTATTTGAAAAATGATATCGGAAAAAAGCTGTAGTCATTTAAGATTTGAATATGACAAAATTAGAGAAATGAGCATGATAAAACTCTTTTATATGCTGCATAAGATTTTGAACCTGCATAAGATTTTGAAAAAATTTCTTAGGATATTTTTGTCTGTTGATGTGTTGATGGTTTGCTCGATGTAGTGCTAACCCCAACAATATATGGTTTTCATCATGAGTACACATTTGCTATTAAACTAGACAATTCCACAGATTATGAGTAGATTTCCATGGAAAACAAATCTAAAGAAACAACCCTAAATTATAAAACCAGCATAGAATAGTGTCCTTATCATTCCAATTTTTTCCAGATTTGCAACATTACAGAATGTTTTTTTTTTTCTCGCTAAAAAAACTAATCTATTATTTATAGTAATAGGCAATACATTATAGTCATATAGTTTCTTCGCCTGAGGCTAAGCCTTGGCGTTCTGAATTGAGAGAGATCCTAATAGGGGCAGCCCTCGCAGGGGCGCCATACTTGCACACAACATCCTGATTCTGACCAGAAAACAACCCACGTAGGGGTACTGTAACTCTAAAAAAGGAGAATCCAAAGCAAAATGAAAAACCCTCGCAGGGGCAGCAGACTACCAACCGAATTATCCCACGCAGGGGCAACACAAAACAAGACTAGTCAAAAGGAATAACCCTCGCAGGGGCAGCAGACTACCAACAGAATTATCCCATGCAGGGGCAGCATAAACCAAGACCAGAAAAGCATTGAGATTATATGACATGAACTGAAAGCCAAAACAAAACTTGAGGGATGCTGGAGAGGGTGAAGCTGAGCGGAGGGCCAGCTACTCCTCCGGTTCCTCTTCGACCACCGGGCACCATCCAAATCCTTCAGCTTCCTCTGCAGCAGGATGGGAACCCAAGCTGACGTCGCCCACTTTGGAAGTTGACGCCTCCTGCAGATTTGGAGCTTGTTTTGCAACCATTCCTGGCACAACTTCGACAAATTCTGATCCCTCGTCCTGGTGCGTCTTTTTGCCGCGGAGCTCCTCACTTTCGGGTGGCGTTTCCTCCAGGAAAAGTACCGACACATGAGAATTGATGCGGGGTCTGTCCAACGAGCTGCTGAAGGTGAAAATAGCTGAGCCAAAGGCCGGCGAAGGAGCTGAAGGGTCTGGGCTGCGAGAGTCCATGAATTAGCTGGCTTGGATAGGTGTGGTGTCAGAGAAGCTATGGCAGCAGCATCGACAGCGATGGGGGTGGGGTTCTTGAGCAGGAGGCCGAGAGGACCCTCCCCGAGCCGAGCCTCGATGGCTAAGCAAGCGCTGTCATGGCCTAACCATACTTGCAGCAGAGCCAAGGATAAGGAGCCGAGCGGGATAGGGAGGCGGAAATGAGGTGGTGGCGGAATTGAGGAAGGACTCCAGTTCGCAATCCCCTCGCCCCTCAGATCTACAACCAACGAGAAGAGGGAAGGTAGGTGTGGTCTCCCTAAGAGCGGATCACCAAGCAGGAGCCGGAGCGACAAAGGCCGAATGCTGTGCATGAACCAGCATGATCTGAGCCTCCCCATCACCTTTATTAAACACTGTAACTCTACCTCGAACCTCGATCGCCATAACTGCTTGTTGTAGTCGAGCCTACGGCGAGAATGGTGCATTGAATGAGTTTCCAAGTTGAACCCCACCATATATTCCTTGGCGGCGATCGGGCATTGATTGCCTGCATTACTCTTGAGGCTGCCCATGTCCAGCATGTGGCTCCTCATTAACTTCAGACGTGTCACCCGCATCCGGGACAACTGCATCGCCTTGGATCAGGCTTTCGCATTCCTGGACCTAGAGATTATTTGAAATGATCGCCGTGTTGCCTGATAGGAGGGACTGTTCATTTTCTACCCCTATGTTGGCCAGGAGGTCAACTACCTTGTTGCCTTCTCTTCTTATGTGATTGAAGGAGATGGCCCTGTTCTTGCGCAATTCTTGTTCAATGGCATTCAACCTTGCTTCGAGCCTCCAACTGTATGCGACTTTCCTAGCTTGTGAGCCATTCTGTATTCGCGTAGCCATGTTTATCAGGATCTGGGAGTCACCTTCAACAATCAGGGGTTGAAGGCAGAGCTTCCCCACGAGTAGGAGACCTTGCCAAAGCCCCTTTAGCTCTGCTGAGTTGTTGGTATCCCATCCAATGTTGCCAAAGTAGACCTGCAAAGGAATGCGAACGTGATTTCTCAGAATGCCTCCAAAGCCAGCCACTCCAGGATTGCCTTTGGAGGCCTCATCAAAGTTGATCTTGTATGAGTGCTTAGGGGGGGTGATCCAGAGGCTTTTGTCCTTGTTGCTGCTTTTAGAGGGATCATGCTTGGGACGTTCTTGAGGCAGATGCAGTTGCCAGTTATCAAGAATGCTTTTTTCATTATCTGTGGAGGGGAGATCCTCCTTTGTCCAGGGACGTAACATCATCATTTCTTTGAGATTCCCACATAACCTGTTCCATATGTCCTCAATGAGAGAGCACTGGTTTTTGAAGATACGTTTGATCCTTTCCTTCCAAATGCTCCATAAGACAATCCCTGGGATGATGTTCCATAGATGGTTGAGAAGCTCACTTTTATAAGGGTGTTGTGGCCAGTGTCTTATAGAGTTGATAATGTCATTCTCCATTCTGCATCGTTTTTGGCATCTGAACCTTACCTTTTCCCATAGCTGATTGGCTAGTGGGCAAGTATCCAGGAGGTGTTGGAGAGTTTCTTCACTTTGATTGCAGTTGTGACAGATGGAGGGACCATGAAATTTTCTGCTCCTTAGCTTATCCCAAGTGAGGATTCTTTTGTGCCCCACCAGCCAGAGGAAGTGGGAGATTTTGGGCCAGGGTCCCTGCCCCCAGATTTTACTCCATATTGGATTTGAGGGAGTGGTGAAGTTGCAAACTAGTTTGTAAGCTTCGGAGGTGGTGAAGGATCCTTTGGGTTGGTAACCCCATCGAAGGATGTCATTGCCTTCATCATGCCTAATACTTCTTTTTCTTAACTCCTTCTCCAACTCCTCAGTCTCCTATGGAATTGGGTTGTTGAGTATTTGATTATTCTGTCTCCATTTCCTGAATCCATGCTCTGCCTCCTGCCTCCAAAATTGGCAAATTTTTTCCTGCTGCTGCTCCTACCTGGTGGGAATCAGAGATGGATGAAGAAAATTAGTGAGTTTGGGCATCTGGTTCCATGAATCTGTCCAGAATCTTGCCGTCTGACCATTTCGTACCTCCCAGAAGCTGTGCTGTTGGATTAATTGAAAGTGTTGTTTGGCCGCATTCCAGATTAGCAACCCCTTGGCCGTGGGAGTGAATTTGATGAGCTCTTCCTGAGGTCTGTTGTTGGCATATTTGGCCGTCCAGATTTTGACCCAGGGTTTTTCTGGACTTGTGACCCATTGCCACCAAATTTTGGCATTCATAATAGAATTGCTATGTTCTGGGTCCCTCAGCCCGATGCCTCCCTTATCTTTGGGTATGCAGATAGTGGTCCACTTAACCAGTGCCCATTTTCGATTAGTTGCTGAGCTGCCCCATAGAAAGTCATGTTGAATATTCCTGACTCTTTTTAGAACCCATTTCGGTGCAGCAATGATTGAAAAAAGGTAAAGAGGCATGGCCTGAAGGACAGACTTGATGAGCATGACGCGACTGGCTAAGTTTAGAGATCTATGTGTCCATAGGTTAAGACGAGAATCAAGCTTCTCTATAAGAGTGCGCCAAGCTGAATGCTTTATGGCTGAAGCAGTGAGGGGAGATTCGAGGTATTTAGAGGGGAGGGATGCAGAGGGAAAACCCAGAATGCGCGTGACCGCAGATTTGACAGAAGGAGGAGTGTGAAAGAATAAAATATGCGATTTGGAGCAGTTGACATTGGTACGTGACGCTTTAGAGAAGTCATTGAGAAGGGATTTGATGCAAGAGGCTTCCTGGACAGAGGGGTATCCAAACAACATGGTTTCATCAACGAACTGCTGATGAGAGGAGGCAGGGGTGTTGTGAACAGAGAGGCCTTTGAGCTTGTGGGAAATGAGAGCGTGTTTAATGTGACGACCTAGACCCTCAGCCATAAGAACAAAGAGGAAGGGGGAAAGGGGGTCTCCCTGCCTTATGCCATGAGAAGGTTTGAAGGGGTGTGAGGGAATGCCGTTAACTAAAATGGAGAAGTGAGTGGAGGTGATTAAACTCATGATCCAACGAATCCACATGGAACAAAATCCGAAGGCTTTTAACATTTGTTGAATGTATGCCTAGCTGAGCTTATCAAATGCTTTAGAGAGATCCAGTTTGAGAAGCATACCTACTTACTTTGAATGCTTGAGGGAGTGTATTATTTCGTGTGTGAGGAGGATGCCATCCATTATCTGTCTCCCTTCCACGTACCCCGACTGCTCTGGTGAGATGAGCAATGGCAAGTGGGGCTTTAATCTATTTGGCATAACTTTAGATATGACTTTGTAGATGACATTGCATAGAGAAATCGGCCTCAATTTGTCAGGGGTGATGGAATCCACCTCTTTAGGGATGAGGGTGATGAAGGTGGAGTTGAGGGAGGGGAGTAGCCAACGAAGAGCTCTTGATTCTTCCACAATCTGCCAGACCTCCTGCTTTATCAAGTCCGAGAAGGTGTGAAAGAATGTGGTGGTAAATCCATCTGGGCCAGGGGATTTTCCTTCTTTAAGCTGGGACATCGCCTCATCCACTTCCTGGGGCTGAATCGGGCGAAGGAGGAGCTCATTATGTTCCTCCGTGATGAGCTTTGGCACATTGGTGATTATTTTCCCAATAGCTTGTTATCGATCTCCTCTAGGCTCTTTGTGGACCTGCTGGAAGTGATTGAGGAGGACCTCCTCAATTTCCTCATGCCTCTCTACTTTTACCCCCTCTTGATTCTGGATGAAAGGTATACCATTATGCATTCTTCTCTGCACCGTGGTTCTGTGGAAGAATTTGGTGTTACGTTCTCCCTCCTTCAGCCACCTGACTCGGGATTTTTGCTTCCAGTATATTTCCTCCTGTTTTCGCCTTTCCTTGAGCTGGCTGTGAATGCTTCTTTCCTGTTCCATAATTGCCTCCGTGTGCCCCTGTGTGATTATCTTTTGATGGATATCCACAAGTTCCTGATTCAAATCTTGTTAAGCCTTAAAAATGTTGCCGAAGGTCTCCCTATTCCATCTCTTTAGGTGATTTTTAAGAAATCTTAGCTTTTGTTGAAACTGGTACATTTTTGACCCTTCTGGAGGGATGAAGGATGCCCAAGTGGTCTTAACATAGTCCTTGAAAGTTGGGTGCGAGAGCCAAAACCCCTCAAAGCGGAAGGGTATTTTTGTTAAGTCACCTGGTCTTTGCCATTGGAGAGCGATCGGCCAATGATCCGACCCTATGTGCGCAAGGATTGCAGCTGAAATATCTCCTCCAAGATGAACTGTGTTGTCTGAGATGAGGAAACGGTCCAGTTTGGAAGCAATTTGATGTTTTCCAGCTCTGTGATTGCTCCAGAAGAAGGTACCGTTACAGAACGATAGATCTATGAGAGAGGCAGTCTGGATGAAGTCCTTGAAGCGAGCCCCTTCTTGATCCATTCTGCTTCTTCCTCCTAACTTCTCCTCTATCTTGGTTATCATGTTGAAATCTCCTCTGATAATCCATAGCGGGTACCTACGATTACTGTTCAGAGCTTCTATAGTGTCGAGGAGCTCTATTTTGGATCCTGTATCTTGCGAGAAGTACACATTTGATAAATTTCCATGAATATTTGTGCCTAGAATGTGGAAGACTGCCTGAATGAGGTGATGGGAGGCATGAAAATCTGTGAGATTTACTGCCTGAGTATTCCAAGCTATAGCAAGCCCTCCAGAAGCTCCCGAAGCGTCAACTGCGACTGAGCGGCAGCCTGGCCAGGCTTTGGAGAGAATACTTTCTAGGGTAGAACTGTTGCACTTGGTTTCCTGGAGAAAGCACATTTGTGGCTTTTCCAATTTAATCATGTTTTTTAACATTCTGAGTTTTCCAGGGCTATTGAGCCCTCTTAAGTTCCATGATATGAGCTTCATGGTTCAACTATTGATCGAGGGCTTATAGTACTTTGTCAATTTAGCATACCTACCTGAATCTACCAGGAGTTTCCCAATCTCGATCGTTCGCTGAAGATCTGTTCTTCTTCCTCTCTTTTTAGTATCTTTTGGGGGTAGGCTACCATCCCAATGACTTCCCGGTTGAATCCCCAGTTGGTGCTGATGATAGGCCCTCGAGATGACCACTTCCAGCTTGTTGAGTTGATTCTCGGGTATAGAATCATATGCCTTCTGTTTACATTCAAGTTCTAATTCCAGGATATCTAGACCATTCAGATCTATGCTTTCTGGGTCTTCTTCCATCAGTTGCATTTGGTTGCTTCCTTCTGTGTAGATCTTTGAGCCCTGGGGGAGGTCTACCTTTCCTTCGACTTCCATAGCCTTGGGTTTCTCTTCTGTTTCTTTTTGACTTTTGCTTAGGGTAGCTGAAGAGATTATGGGAGAGGTTTGAATTTGTGTGGGGGGGGGGGGGGATGGGATGAGGAAGCATGCGGATCTGGGTTGGTCTCGATGATTGAGGGTTGCTCATCGGAGATCTGAGCAAGAATGCCGAAGCTGTTCTTAGATGCAGGGCCATGAGGGTTATTTTGCTGGGGTTTGGGCCCATTTGAGGGTTTCTTGTGCACACGTCTTCGGCTAGGGACATTGGCGAAGCCTTCCTGGGCTAGGGTTTCAGAGGGATCAGAGATATTGGCTTTGGTGTTCAGAGGGAAATCCTTGAAAAGATGCCCCAGAGCATGGCATTTTCTGCATCGAAAAGGTACCTGTTCATAGTCAAGTGGCTGGATCCATTCTTCATCTCGATGGGTGAGAGTAACCGATTCTGGCAGGGCTTTGTTCAGGTGCATGAAGACACATATGCGTGCATAGGAAATGAATTTGCGCGATTTGGTATCTTCTGCCGCTTTGATGAATTCCCCCAATCCATTTCCTATGCCTCTAAGAATGTCCTCGGCCCAGTACTCATCAGGAAGTGAGTACATTCTGATCCAGACCGGCGCCCATGTGAGATCTTCCTTATCCAGATTAAATCTTGCTATCCATTCCCTTAGATACAGTCTAGCTGAGTTAAAAAAGTATGGCCCTGATTCCAGAACCCTGATTTTGTCCTCTAGACAGAAAAAATAGCGGTGAAGAAGCCTTTTGGCCCTAACTGCAGGGTGACATCTCCTTTAGGTTTCCATTTCGCTGCTATCCACCCATTTAATGCTCTCTTAGTCGGCCAAAAGCCTATAAAATTCCCAATAAGGGCATGATCTCTCATGTACTCGATTCGCCTGTCAATCTTGTCTCCCGGTAGCTCTATTCTGGGCCGTTCCTTGGCCACTGGCCGGCAGGTTGTCAATGAGACTTTTGGGTTCGCTTCCGGTTCGTCCCCTCCGTCTTACGAGCCTCTATCTTTTTCCTTCCGGTTACCTGTCTCTTCTTTTTCGTGTTGATGTCGTTTCCCCTTGTTTAAGATCTCCCTATCAACAGATCCAAAGATGACTGTCTGCTCAGGATTGATCTGCGATGGGGAGGGCTCTGACGCCCTCCCCTGAGAATGCGCCATTGGGCTATCCTAATGCCCTGCTGCTCTGTCACGCTACAGAGGAAACCGATCAGCCTGTGGGATGGTACTGTGCTGTGCAGTCTGCACCGTTGAGGAAAATATCAGAACCCTAATCCTCCCCCGAGAGGGCCACTGCATTGAAGAAGGTTTCATTTCATTTTTGAGCATTACAAAATGTTACACAACCTTATAAATTTTGTTATCTATAGCATTACTTGTGGCACTTAGTCTTGAGCTTAAGATAAACATAGTAAAAAAGAACCCCAAATAGGTTTGTCTTTGCTTCCATGACATTTTCTCTTTCATACTCTTGAAAAATAAATTCTATTCCACCAAGAAGTTCCAATCTTTAAATGTCCATAGCATAAGAACCATGACTAACCTTCTCTATCCCAATGGGAATATGATATAGTAAATTTGATAACAAACAAATTAGTCTACAATGAGGTTATTCTACCCATGAATTCTCTATAATAATCTCCAAAATTACCTTTAATACCCTAAAATAACATCCATTCATGCGACATTGTTGTATCCTTCCTCTGTCACAGATATATACATTAAGCAACTCAATGCACATGCATAGACTGTTTGTTCTTTCTCTTCTATCTGCACAGGAAAAGTAGTATCTCATAAATTATGTTCAATAACTAGATCTCAAATTCATTAATTAACCATGGAGTTCCATTTTCTATTTTGTCATGGAATTTTAAAACTCCCTTTGCGAAAGCAAGAAAATAATCTCCACTATTAAAATTGGTAGACTGAGAATATGATTCTTCAGCAACTCCAATGAATAAATAGGAATTTATTTAATCCCAACAAAATAGTTCCTATAAATAAATTTCCAAAAAATAATAATAACACCATATTAATTAATTTCAAGCTATAATGGTGACGATCCATGTTGATATGAGCTCTTGCACCATCGATAATATGTATCAAGATCCACTTTAGATTGTTGCTCATTATCCATAATTTAGTACATCCACCTGAATTTCAAGCTTGCGGAAATGACTTTTGTAATCAAAATCCTCCATAACCTTCTCCATATTTTCCACTTTCATGGCTTTTTGACCAAACATTATTGTGCTTCTTGTCTCTCCTCGATTTCATGTTGATGGTCCAACTATTATAACTAAAGAAGTATAAACTAGAAAACTCTACAGTTGCAAGGCATGTTAACAACTTTTGAAGGAACATTATCATAATCTATGGCATGTCCATTTTCTGGCTTCTTCGTTACTCTCAACAACATCAGAATCTGGATCATTTTCATCAAATGGACTCTTCCTCAGACTCGTTGGAGAAGGTTCTTTAGAATTTATCATCAAGTTTAGATTCCTCTTGACTAGGATAGTCATTCATTCAGTTAATCTCATCATTAAAATAATCAGTATTGACTTCACTCGGATAGTCATTAGAATCATTAGTATCGACTTCTATCAAATGCGCAATAGACTTGCACAACACCTATAGTGAAATGCACAGAATAATCATCAGTATCAACTTCTATTGAATGTGCAACAATTGCAATGAAATGCATAGAAGAATCATCAGTATGAACTTCATATTCTACCATATATCCATAGTAAAATTCATCTTCTTCCTTGACTTTCACAAGTGGATAGTTGGCTACAACATCTTCAGCCACATTCTCTCTTTTTCCCGAGATGTAGAGATCGTAGACATAATTCTTTCTCAGTAGCTCAAGAAGAACATAACTAAGATTTGAATATTGTTGTAGCTAACTATAGATATTCTCTCATCATAGGTAGGAAGTTACAAAAAAATTTTCTTTCACGATTTGACACAGTTTTATGTTTAGCTCTAGCTTTCATTTATTCATATTTACATGAAAGCTTCCCATATAATTCATTCAGATGCACTTATCCTTAATTTAAAAAACCAATCGTTCATGAAAATATTAATCTTTGGGTTCCAAATTGAATATCCAAGGTTTGCAAATAATGCTTTCCTTAAATGTTAGAAAGTGCCAATACACACTATTATCATAGCCCATAAGTTCCAGTTTGGATTAAATGTGCAGAAGACCAACCAAATTATCACAATTTAACTTAGCATGAAATCACTCTCAATTTTTGAATCAATTGATTTAATAGTTGGGTGCTATTACAATCTTGGGTGCTCCAATTTTTTTCTTATCAATTACCATAGGTTTGTTTAAAAAATCATTTCTAACCACTGATTAAAATATTGTGTCAACAATATAAATATATATTGCTTCATATAACCAACATTCCATAAGCATTGTGTTGGCAATATCGATATATATTGCTGCATATAAATATCAACATTGTTCTAATATATAGCCTAAGCAATATATATAATGTCACCTTTAGAACTTTCATATGATAGTAAGAGAGCTACTTTGGCCAATACTGTTACTAGAATATGCGCATTGTGACCTCTGTTGTTAGGTCCCTATACTACTAGAGTAACCCCTTATTTTTATTAGTGCAATCCCCTTATTATTGTTGTGCCCATGTAGTCCCCATATTGTTATTATTGTGCCCCATAGAAGCCCACTATTGTTATTATTGTGCCCTTACATTTTTCTTGTTATGTCAGCTTTGATTGTATTATGACCCCTTAGACTCCTATATATAGAAAGGAGGCCTTGTCATTTGTATCATCCAAGAATTGTTCATTTGTGTAACGTAAAGGAGGTTGCCCCCTTGAAGAGGCTTATCTATAAGACATTTATCTATATTTTCTATCTTTTGCGAGCTGGTTTCACAACATTTAGTATTAGAGCTTTGGATTCTAGGGTTTCGCTGCTCAAACAGGTCATTGTGGAATTTTCGCTATAACTTTTTTTCTACGATGTTTCACAAGATAAAACAAAACCCCATTTGAGCCAAAATCGATCTAAACTTCGGATCCGAATTTCAAATCTTTTCTTGCTATATTTTCAGAGACATGATCTGAGGAAGTTAGAGTTTAAGCATACTCCCGAATTACATTCCAAACAAGCGACCTAGGGAAAATCATCATAACTTTCTCTCTGAGAATCAGATTCACATTTCGTAAGAAGTTACGGAAATAGGATGGACTGTAGTTTTCTGCGTATATTTTTCAGATCCATAGGTCAAAACAGTGACACGTGGCACTTCATATAAATTAACTCTTCTGAAAAGGTATATAATCAGGTCATCTTGGGAGATTGTGCATAACTCTTTCTTGGGGAATCCATTTTCGATAAGACTGTTGGCATTGGAAAGAGGACATAGAGGGCTACTACAAGTCGTGATTTCAGAACTAAAAGATTCGAAATTACAGAGTTACAGTCATTTCAAGATCAAGCTCCAAAAATCAAGAAAAGACAATATGAGGAAGTTTGATGGCAAGGATTTGGTAAATTGGATACTACAGATGGAGAAATATTTTGATGTACATGAGGTGAAAATATTACAAAAGGTATGTATTGCATCTTCATATTTAAAATTGAATCAATTTTTATGGTATAAAGGGCTTTGTTCTCGTAAACAACTTGCTACATGGTCAATTTTAACGGAGGAAATGATAGCACATTATGAGGATACAAAGAGCAACACCTTCTTTAGAGAAACACCACAACAACTGGAAGAAAAAACAGCAAAAGGGCTTTGTTAAAATTGTGATAACAAATACATTAAAGGTCATAAGTGTGCTGAGAAGAAATTATTTTACATTGATTATGGAGAGGAGGAAGAAAAGGTTCAAGAAACATCAAAAGAAGAGGATATACACTAGGAACCAACCCCAGAGAAATAAGAAATGAATCTGACCATATGTTGTAAATAATTGGAAAGAATTACTACTCCTCAACCTCTTAAGATAGAAGAACATATCAAGAAGAAAAAGGTTCAAGAACTGAAAGACCACATCAAGAAAGAAGAAATGAATTTGACCATAACTTGTAATGCATTGGCCATAATTACCACTCCTCAAACTATCAAGATAGAAGAACATATGAAGAAGAAAAA
Source organism: Pinus taeda (assembly GCA_000404065.3). Lineage (NCBI taxonomy): Eukaryota > Viridiplantae > Streptophyta > Pinopsida > Pinales > Pinaceae > Pinus > Pinus taeda. The sequence goes on from APFE030708762.1 coordinate 55,844, forward strand.
TGTTGAAAAAGTGAAAGATCACATAGAGCATCAAGAAATCAATCTGACCATATCTTGTAATGCACTGGAAGAAATTACCACTCAAACTCTCAAGATAGAAGGACATATCAAGAAGAAAAAGATTCAAGCAGTGAAAGATCACATCGAGCATCACCAAAAAGTTATCCAACTTTTAAAGGATAATGCTACTTTGGTGCAGAATTGAATGAAGCAACAGGCAGATCAACATCATAATGAAAGAAGTTTTGGTGTAGGTGATTGAGTATTTTTATGGTTACATCCATACAAACAAATCCCCCTCAAGAAAGCTTAAGAAATGCCAACCTTACTTAATGGGAAGACACTTCAAGGTAAAAATGGATCATGATACTCTTAAATACTTTTTAGAACAAAGATTACCTTTAGAAGAACATAGAAAATGGGTCACAAATATGTTGGGTTATGACTTTGAAATCATCTACAAAAAAAATGGAAGCAAAATGTTGTTGCAGATGCACTCTTAAGAAAGGATGAGGATGTGGAAGCATTATTTTGCGCTATTTCTATTATCCAACCAAATTGGATAAACGAAGAAAGGATGAATGGAGGAAGGATGAAGAAGTGTGGCCACTCATTCAAAAGTTGCAGAAGATCCTAGTTCAAACAATATTTCTCGAACTTGACAAGGAAGGAAAATTCATATTGTCACCTGGAGCAATCACATAAAAAAGAACCTGGCAGCTACGAAATCGATCTATTTTAGAGTATCTCATCAAGTGGAAGAACTTACCCGCTAAAAATTCCACATGGGAGGACAAGAATTTTATATAAAAGCATCAAGAACTACTCAAGCATTGAGGACAACAATTTTTGAAGGAGAGGGGCATGTTAGGTCCCTATACTACTAGTGTAACCCCTTATTGTTATTAGTACAACCCCCTTATTATATTGTTGTACCCATGGAGTCCCCATATTGTTACTATTGTGCCCCATTGAAGTCCACTATTGTTATTATTGTGCCCTTACATTATTATTGTTATGTCGACTTTGATTATATTATGACCCCTTAGACTCCTATATAATAGAAAGGAGGTCTTGTCATTTGTATCATCCAAGAATTGTTCATTTGTGTAATATAAAGGAGGTTGCCCCCTCGAAGAGGTTGAATTCTAAGGCGTTCAACTATCTTTTCTATCTTTTTGTGAGCTGGTTTCATAACAGCTAGACATAGACTAGGCCCGCTTGGTAACAACTCGACCGACTCTGCTCTTTGAAAAAGATCCTGAAGCACATTTGTCAAAAGTTGTTCCGCCTCCTACATATGAACGGTTGGGTTGTTGTTTATTGCATATTTATAGCTCTAAAGTAATCTATCGCTATGAGAAAGTTTTGAAAATTACAAGGCCGAAGTATGGTTATCCTAGTGGCATGAATTAGAGAACTGAAACAATGCATTGAGCCATACAATGTTTTTATAAAGGCAAACGTTCTGGCAATAGACTAATAGATACATATTTAGCTTTGATTGTTCTGGAGCTTGACTAGAATTAAATCAAGGGTTTTGAGACTTCATTAGGGGCAGATTTCTTGAAATCATCTCCAGTAGTCTAGGTAGAAGAACGAGACAGGCCGTCTTGTAGCAAAGGCACAAATTTGAAGACATCTGTTGATCAATTCGTTGGCTTATTATTTGGGAAGCTATGATTGGTTGTAGAGAATTGTTATTATTGTTGTTGTAGTCTAGTAATTGTCCTTGGCCTGAGGCAGAAAAGAATCCTGGCATTGGTGGCTAAGTATGAACCTTGTATTGGACAGTGCATTGGGTGCCATTTTGATATAATGGATATATTCATGAGCCTACTTTGATCATATGTTGTCTTCTCTCTATATTCTAAAGCTTTGTGTTTGGAAACATGAATGAAAATCTTTAAAATTTTGTTTTTTTATAAACAAATAAATATTTAATGTATTTTTTACAATGACCAAGTCATTGAAATCAAACCGGCTGAGTCAATACCAAGTCAAAGTCAGAGTCGGAGTCGGAGCTGACCCTCGCTTGTTTCCGAACCGGAGTTGGAGTTTTAAAACATTGCCAGTATCCAGCCTTTTTTGTATTTTCCATTGGCATCCCCACCTATTATATTAGTGACTTAGTATGTATGTAATACATTTTGATCTTGATGACATCAAATGACTTGATGAGAAAACTACAATTTGTGGTTCTGACTTGTAAACGTCTATTTTATTACATGTGTATTGAATATTCTAATTTCTTATGTGGTTGATCATCATTGATGTAGTGACTAGTTGTATTAATATTTTGTAAATGTTTTAGTTTCTATAAAAAAACGGATCTTTAATGATACATTTCATTTTTGTATTTGTAAATTTTTTAATGAGCACACACAAATACCTTGTATTGTTTTAGGGGTCAATGCTTCCCATGTCTGATACCCATATCCATGTGTCCTCTGTATTTTGTGCTCCTTTGTCATTTAGAGATCAATATTTTAGCAAGAATTTGCTATCACATATTTTGATGAGCAGCTTCCTTCATATGCTATATTTTTTTAATGCTTTCCATCATTGTGTAAATTGTATTCCGTGGTAGACCTGACTAGGGATTACTCTTTCATACAGGCATCCTCTAGTTCAAATGGAATTGATAATTTCTAGTGTAGATGGTTCATTTTGCTATGGTTCATATTTTTCTGCTGAGACATGTGTTTCCCTCTCTATTTGTAATAGCTTTCCAAATTGCCTTTTCTGTTACATATTTGAAGAATGTCTTTTTTGGTATATGCCTTTATGATATCTCAAATGTGTTTCTGATTCTGTGATCTTCTTGCCACTTAATTTTAAATTGTTTTATATCCAACATTCAATACGCTATCTTCCCTTTGTCCAAAGTGCAGGTTTTTCTTGGCAATTTTTTTGGTATCATCTCACGGAAGACATCTTTGCATCTGTAGGTCCGTCCAGGTGTGCTACCAAGGTTGTTACAAGAGATCTTATCAACCCGGATCATGGTGAAGAATAGCATGAAGAATTTAACTCCAAATCAAAGAGTTTTGCATCGTGTAGGTTTTTCTGCATCCTTTAAACTCTAGCAATATATTTCTGAAGTAAAGTGGTACAGTTGAGAGCATCAAATGAAGACGATCTAATTGGAGTGTTTTCTAGTCATTGATTATAACAGAGATTTAAAATCCCGTGCGAGTAACACCATTTACAGTACTGCTTGACTACTGTACAAAATTATTCCATTATGAGTTGCCCAATGTTACAAATTGTTGCAGGAAGAACTAAAAACTACTTTTTAGGTCATGATATTAGGTGTACAAGCAAGTCTTTTGACTGTATAGTTGTACTTATTTTTCTAGATTAAACAAATTAAGATAATCATGTTAACATCCAATAAATGACTATCCAAGTAGGTTTATGGGGCTCCTAAGTAGAACATTCTTGATAAGATAAGATAATTATATTAATGTCTAACAAATGACCACAAAAGTAGGTCATTGGGATTGTTGAGTACATCCAATAAATGACTATCCAAGTAGGTTAATGGGACTTCTAAGTAGAACAGTCTTGATAAGATAAGATAATTATATTAATGTCCAACAATTGACCACAAAAGTAGGTCATTGGGATTGTTGAGTACAATGATGTTGATAGTAGATACATGCAGGAGTACAAATGTCTCCTATATAAGCGACATGAAATATAGAGAAGCTTAATGTCTATATGCTAAAACATGGAAAACACTTGCCTCCAAATGTGGGTGGCCATAGAAAGGAGGCATGCACTAGGTCATGATCCACTAGATCTATATCTCCTAACACTTGAGGTCAAATGAAGGAAATTCAAAATAGAATGGTGATGTGAGGGAGAGCTAGGGGAAGATGTGGACCATCTGCTGCGCTACTTTTGGGAAGTAACCCGCCATTGGTGTCTAGGTGACCTTGGCTGCCTGCTGAAAAGAGATCTGTTTGGCAGTGTCTCTGAGGTCTTTGGGGAAAAGGGGAATAGTCCCTTGGGGCTACATATATATGAAGTCCAAGGCAATGCTGCTGTTAGTTAGTCTCTTGGTGCCCCTACCTGCTGGGAGCACCGAAAAGATGGATGTAATTCGTTGAACAAGATCTGGTCTAGGAGGAGCTTGGAGAATGTGGGCATGAAGTCTGAATGTAAATGGTTAGACATCTCTTGTTTGAGTATTGGAAGAAACTAGGGAGGGTCTGGATCCCCCTAAACAGGCAATGAAGTCTCCATGGATCTCATTGTTGCAATGGAATATGAAATGCTCCTCAATCTTAATCTTTCGGTGATGACATAGCTGCTGGACCTTGTCTAATCAGTCAATCTAGTGGTTACTCTCAATCTGCAATCTATGAGAGGCAACTCTGAAGTGTCCCAAGTGGATTTGAAGGGTGTGCATCCAATGACAAAATGTGTAATGGGGCCAAACAATGAGTCCATCCCTCATTACCATGAAATGATTAGCATAAAAAGCCATCTTTGGATGTAACCCGCCATAATGATTTATCCAAATGACTTGTACATATGTCCTATAGATATCCGCTTGGATGATTTTATTCAATCTCTCGTTTGGTTGGTAAGAGGTTGTTGGTTACACACAGGGAAAGTCTAAATGGAGGATTGGTGTTGATTTATGTAGCTTGGGAGGTACTCCCACACCCTAGGGTACAGGGTTTGGGAGAAGTTTGACCCACATGGGTTTTGTGGGTGAAGTACCCAAGCAATGGGTTTTGCACCCAAAGTTGTGGGTGCGAAACCAAGTGTTATTTTGATGTTTTGTTCATTGTTGCACCCTAGGACCTAAGGAAACCATGGAGGCTCTGATCAAATGAAGAAAATAATTTTTTATTTATAAGAGTTGGGTTAATGATGTGATGTTCAAGTCGGCTAGGCTTGAAAGATGCCCTTTTGAGGGCTAGTCATTGCACTGAGGAAAAATATAAATAAGAGAGGAGGCTCATTTGATAACACCATTCAAGAGCAAACATCAAAGGAGAAGTATATTTGAGGTAGTTGCAACCTTATAAGAGCAAATCCAAGTGAAGGAAGGACGAGTCTTTGCATCTATTATGTGTCTTTGGATTGGGCCGAATTAGGACAATGTTGGTCAAGTTGGAAGGCAAATTTTGTGAACATTTTGATTGTGTAAATTCTCTATGACAGGTCAAGTTATATCCTTGTGAATTATGGAAGGTCTGAGCCCCTATTGGGTTGTTGGATGGTGCTTCTATAACCAGAGTTAGGGAGTAAAAGTGAGGCTGCATTTCTTGAAGGATAACTGTTGATTTGGGGTAGCATCGGATGTGCTCTAGCCATGGTGAAGAAGCTAAGGCACATGAGATCTCCAATACCCAGAAAGGGTTTGCGCAGATTCTAAACAGTTTGGGAGATATTAAAATAATTAATATTTTTAATGTAGTCTCTAAGTCTAAACTTAGGGAAAATAAAATATCAATGTGAATTAATATAAAGCTGTGTTAGAATGGTCCAAAAGTCCTGGATCAAGCCAGATCTAATTTTAGCTGTTGATTAGGGACTTAATCTTGGCTGTTGATTTGTCAACGAGAAAAGTATAAGAGGAGGCTTGAGGGTCACTTGGAGAACACACCAAGTTGATCAAGATTTCAACTTTCTGCGGCTGGGTTTGCTGAGGAAGTCGAGAGAGTGATCAGAGTTGTAGTTGAGGGGCAGTGAATACAGAAGCAGAGAGGCAGAGATAGCACCAGGAGGATCAACGTAGTAGCCAAGAGTGAGGGCACAGAACCAGCCAAGGGTTCATGTAGAGCCATCCAAGGCTCATGCAGAGGCAGGGAGGAGCTGCGCAGTGCCTCAGACGGCCAACGTGGGTGACGCAGAGGGCTAGAGAGATGACGCAATGCCTCTAGAGGCTGACGCAGACCAAGCAAACGCTGGGCCAAAAAGGGCTAACGCTGGGTTTCGTGGGGTAGAGTGGAGCTGTGAAGCTGCCGGAGTGATTATCTGGGGTTTCAGCCGGAACATCTGTCTCTGACTGAGAGGTACTATTGCCGAGATTATTCTCTGTTGGGTGAGCCAGTTTTTGGCACCCAGATTGTATTCAGAAACTGCATAATAATAAAACCTTCAAATAGCTGCACTGGTTTTCCTGCATTGGGTTTTTCCGGGGACATTGGTCTAAAAACAATGGTGTCACTTGTGTGCTTGTTTTGTTTTCTTTAGTTGATGATTTGTAATGTGTTGAGCATGTACTTGTATTTATTTTCAGTATTTAAATGGTAAATAACTTGTTAATTTAACAAAACAATTAGGCAAAAATAAATCAGAAAAGTACATGAAGGGTTTCTAACAGGTTAGACTTATAAATTCCAACAATAACGTAGGAGTAGAGGGTTGGTAGAGGAGGATTTGTGCAACTATTGGAGGATTATTAGGTCAAGTTTGGGGCAGCCTTGTGGCTGCAATAGGAAGCTTTAGGAACTTCAGAACTAGTATGTGCGTAGGGCAGAGTATTTGAGGGCAGAATAAGACTTCAGGTTGAGGTATGTTTGTCTTTCCAAGTTGATATTTTGGTAAGGGATGGTAGGGTACAGTTTGGATAGAGTTAGGAGCAAGTTATGTATAGTGTTTGGAGGGTTGTTAGTACCTGTTTGGAGAGCCCTAGTATAATGGACGAGGGCGAGATTGTCACTGTTAAGTGGGCAGGTTGTTTGGGATCTAGTTCATTGACCTCAAGGGTGGAGGATTAATCTAGTGAGGAGGACTGATTAGTTTAGTCAGTTGAAGGAGGTCAATTTTAGTCATTAGAGGGCAGCCTCCAAGCCTTAAGTCTAGACATCTTTGGAACGACAAAGAGACAAGAGGTGGGAAGCTGTCAAGTCCCTATGTGCTAGTGTCTTTGGTGGAGCAAAGGAGCGACTAGGTAGCAAATTGTTGAGTTAGAGATACATGCTTTCTGAGGGAGCAGAAGTTTTGAGATCAACGGAAGGGAAGGCAAGGCACCCGTGAGATGTGTTCAATGTACGTGGACTGAAAGAGTTGTGGAATCACTACATCAACAAGTAGGTCAAGTGTACTTTGTTCAGGGATAGATTGGTCATCATAGTTTTTGATACGAAGCCCTAGTTGTTGGCTTGCATGAGGGTTGATTGTAAGGGTCACGATCCTTAATACGGGAGCCCTAAGATTGTTGTATTAAAGTTTGTAATATAACAAGTGTTGGGTTAAAAATTTTCTTGGGTACTAGTTGATTCACTGCTATATGTTGTTTTGGTGTGCAAATTAGAAGCGTTGTGGCATTTGAGTGTGTTTGTGATCGTTATTTTGGGCTCAAACCAGATTCTTGAGAGTCGTGGAAGAATCAATAATTGGTCTATCGTAATACCTAATGAAGTAAGGAGATCCAAGACTTTGGTGTACCAACACCAAGATTGAGGCAAAGGACTAGCTGCTGTAATGGACTATGATAAACAATAGGCCAAGTATGGATACTAGTCATACTTCTTTGCTATATTGGTGAAGCTATGATCATGATGTAGAAGAGAGACAAGAATAGACGCTATCTCAAGTTGGTAGGGGCAAGCTCCAAACTCTACAAAAATGATAGGCTGAGGAACTATTTTCTTGTACAGAAAAGGGCGAAGGCATCCAATTCTATTTGCAATCCATATGAGGATGAGGCTAGGACCACATCATTCGCAAACATCAAGATAAAAATATGTTGGAAATGCTGAGAGGGGGTTGGGGTGAATCAATATTTCTTTTCAATTGTTATTTTTACCTGTTATATCACTTATAATTAGAACACAAAATGAACAATAAGAATAAATACCTTTATTAATCAAGAATAATGAGGACGTCAATCGTCTTCTTTACAATAAATGAAGTATAATATAGTGTAGGGCTCCAACCCTAGATGAAGATGCCAATCTCCAATCCACCAAGGTCCAGCATGTAGTTTGCCAAGCATTGACTTGGACTTCATGAGGCTCCAACCTTTAGGGCTCCAACCCTATCTTCCCAAGGCACCAACCTTGTTTCTATGAGGCTCCAACCTTTAGGGCTCCAATCCTATCTTTGGCACAGGATCCAACTTGGTCTTCTTGAGGACTCCTATCCTTTAGGGCTCCAACTCTATGCTTCAATTCTTCAAGAAAAGATCAATTGTTCTTCACTACTCCCAATATCTTTTGCAACGAGCCCTGACAATATCTTCACCTTCAACACTAACCTCAAACAAACTCCAAGGCACTTAGTCACCACAACTCTTCATGGTACCCAAACAAAGATCTCAATGGTCACCTCATGATGACTTCAACAATGTATCATGGTCTCGAAGGATCTCCACGAATCTTCAAAGTCAGCACCAAGGGAAAGGATGTATACTCTAGGACTGCTCCAACAAATATCTCCAAGAGGGTGTCTTCGACATTCTTCAATAAGACTTCTTCAAAGTGCTTTGGCTATGTTTCTTCAACAACGAGATATGTCTACTTCAAGTGTGCTTTAGAACTACTCAAGGGGCAGCTCCAAGATGTCTCCTATGGATGCTTCAAGATTTCACAACCAACATTAATGATACTCCAATCTCCAATAATAAGTCTTCACTGCACTAAGTGATGCTTTAAGTGGTCTCTTACAACTGCCTTCAATATACTTCCAATATTGTAACTTCAACCAAGGCCTTCGAGAGTTTTTCATAGTTAAGCAATCACAGTTCTGAATTGTTATCACTCTCCATAGGTTCAAAGGATGTGTCACTACAAAAGAAGAGATGTCACCACAAGTTTGTCTGAGCCCTCCAAGTTGTCATAGGTTTTAGGACTGCAACCTGAGTTTCTAATCCACGGAACTGATCTTGTATTCCACAGATGAAGGTGTAGTCACAGAATCCGCAAACTACAAGACTGTCCACGCTTCTTGTTTCCACAAATCTGAACTATCAAATATGACTGTCGCTGTCCGAGATATATAGGTCTGCAATTGAGATATCTGAACTACAAGTCCATTGTTGTCTTGAGCATAAGTCTTGACCACAGCTAATCTGAGCATTCCACAGTAAACTGTCCCTTAGATCCGAGGTTGACACAATCAATAATGCTATCCGAGCTTCACTACTTCAGGCTTGTAAAAGGGGATAAGATCAAGTCTCCCACAAAACTTATAACAGTACGAGCTCACTGTCCACAGATTTATCCCTCCTATAGACGACTGTCTGAGCTGTAATGGAGGCTGTCAAAGGTTTCGAGCTCCTGCTGTTCACACACTTTACCAAATGGTAATTGTTCTGAGGTATCTACACCACAGTTTGAGCTCCCATATGAGACTGGTCCAAGATGTTATTTGGTGATTGTTCCTTGATTTATCACCAGGCTGACTCCATATGTTGCTGCTGCAAGTTAGGTCCAAAGCATCAATGATTATTAGATAACTTTCCACACACAAATCCGAGTTGTAATGATTGAGTTATCTCCAAAACGAGCTAGAAGAGACACAAATTTGAGTTGTGTTATAACACTTCCACAGGTTTGTTGTAATCTGGGGTGTATACCTCTGTTTCAAGCCCTTGCAATGCTACAGGTCCGAGATATAACAATTCCACATGATTGTTCTTTAGTTATTTCACTGATCTGAGCTTCAATAGCCATAGGTCTGAGTTACTGAGGCTACAATACGAGCCTGTCACAGGTCCAAAGTGCACATATTGTTGTCCACTGTTTTGTAATGGATACCTTAACAAAAAAATTGCCCAAACAGTGATCTTCGTCTTCCTTTCCCTCCTTCTCGCTTCTTCTTCTAATCTCTGATCTCTCCACCGAGTTTAGATGCCAAAATGATAAGTTTAAACGTCAATCTATACTAGTTTTGTCTTCTAATGAAAAGACACGTCCCTTGGCCAAGGAACACGAGCCTACACAAGTCAGCTAGGTCGACTAGGATAAAATATATTATTTTATCTTAAAAAATCATTTTCTCCCAATCTAAGAAGAGTTAGAGGGCGTGTAATAACTCGTTGGAAAGGGGAAATTGTCCTCTACAAGTTGGTGTCAATTTCATCCTTAAATAGGTTCATTTTACCATCAAGAAAATTATATTTGTGAATTGTCATCATTTCATCCATGGCAGCCTTTAGTATTTTATGTTTAGGGCTCATTCTTCACAGACTTTAGGCATTCAAGTTTTTCACGATTAGGGCAACATCAAGAAAGAGTTATTCATGCATTAGAAGAATATTTGCCATTTCCAACAATGCAATATTGACATCAATGACAACTTTGACCAACAATCTCCCCCTTTGTCATTGATGGCAATATTATTGCCCTTTCAACAATTTCTTGCCCTTTGACATCAATGGCAAATGAGGTGCCCAAGCACTCCCCCTATCAAGCTGCTTCTTGATATGTTGCTTCATCATGTTTTCATCATCAATGATAGTTCTCCATGATAGATATGTTGCTTCCCCTGTCATGGTGCTTGTCTTTAATGTACTTGCTCCCCCCTAGCCTCTACATGGCTTCATGGAAATGGATGAGGTAGATGATCAACCAACTCCCCCTGCCTGCATTAACTCCTCTAGCTCTTCTTTTTGCTCAAGAAAGATTGCTGCCTTGTGATCAAGTGGAAGGCATCTTCAACAATGGTCCATTGGTAGATATGCCTCATAGCACGATTGTTCATGTGTGACTCATCAAGGGTTTCATTGGGCTGTTCATGGATATCTTCTACAAAAATGTTCAAGAATCACGAGCTCCACCTGACAGTATGCATGGTCTTCTTCTTAACTGGAAAAATCTCATCAAACCTTGTAATATTATCTCTGCCAATGATGCATTCATCAAATCAAAGACATGTGTTGTTGGCTTGAGTGTTCAAGAGACTTTTTGATTGAATTTGCTTCACTCTCCATACTTGTGTAACTTTCTTTTGTGGCTTGGTAGTCATGGTTTTAGCTTGTTTAGGGTTCGAAGTCGAGTTACAGTCATGAGCCATATGTCCAATGTTATGACATTTGAAGCACTCCATCTTGTTTATGAATGAGGAATCATGACTTCTTCTTGCAAAGTTGCTTCTAAGGAGCTAATGGGGACCACTATATTTGTCCTTGTGCTATGCCCTACAATCCTTTGCCATGTGCCCAAAATTTGTACAAGAATAACAATAACCAAAAAATATATTTTGGTACCTGGAGGATGGAGATTGCCTTGATGTACTTCCAAAGTCATTTTGTCTTGGGATCCTGTTATGAATTTTATTGCCTCTTGCATTCTTGACACCATCTGCATATCTTCTTGAAGTAGGGTTTCTTTGACTCTTCTCCTTGCTTTTGCACGTAATGGTGGCATCAAAATTTCTTCCAAGCTTCTCCACATGCTTGTTGTTTGAAGCATTAGGGTTTGCATCATTTCTGTTTGAGGGTTCACCTGCATAACCAAGAGTTGAATTATCAAGAGGAGATCTTTGATGACTTTGGATGTCATCTAGGGTTTGAGATCTCTCAAGACTCTTGTTCAGATGATCAACTTCTTTTCTTAGGAGATTAATTTCTTCTTTCATCATCTTGCATTCTTCATTCTTCTTTGCTAGATGATTTTCCATTTCTTCCTTCATCTTGGTTGCTTCTCATGATTGGGCTTTAAGTGAGGTGATTTCTGATTTTAATTTGGTGATGTCCTCATCCTTTTCTTCTGGTTGGCATGTCATGGCATTTCTTTCTTTTTCTGCTTCATTGACTTGTCCTTCCAAGAGGGTCAAAACTTCCATCACCCTTTCAGCTTCTTGTGCTTGTTTCTTTATTTCTTCTAGTTGGGATTTAAGGGAGGAGACCTCTTCCTTGTATTGACCAATTTTTCTTTCAACTTTGTTCAAGTCTTCATGTCTTTGTTCAAGATGGCTTGACAAAGTTTCTTCCCTTTTCTTGGCTTATCCAATTGATTTGTCATAGACATGACTTCTTCATGATGCCTTTTCTTATTTTGATGCAATTCCTCCTTTAGCTTGGTGAGCTCCTCATCTCCTTCTTGTACTTGAAGCTTTTAAATAAGTCAACTTCCTTCCTTGTCTTGTCAAGGTCATGGTCACCATCTTGTGCTTGCTTCTTGAGCTCCTCATTTTCCTTTTTGAAACTGCTAATCTCTTCTAGAGCATCTACAAGTTTTGCCTTAAGATCTTCTTTGAGATCATCTTCAATTTCTTTATCTTCTAGGTCCTCCTTGGTCTTGATGTCTTCATTCTTGTTGTTAGCTTCCTTTATAGGTTCTAGATTTCCTTCTTGCTTTTCATCATCTTCATGAATAGAGGTTATGGTCAATGCTCCTTTTGAGTGAAGATCTTGAAGTTTGTCCCACATACCTTTTGCTGATTAGCATTTCTCCACTTTGGCCTTTATAGGATCTGGTAGCCCACTCAAGATTGCCTTCATCGCTCTTGCATTATATTCCTTGGATTCTTCTTCCATCGTGCTTACAGTAATCACTGATTCGTAGCTTCAAAACCTTGAGCCATTAAAAAATTCTTCATTCTTGCATTCCATATATCAATGTTTCCATTGAACAATGGAACTTTCCCAATTTGATTGTCTTTAGTTTTCACGGTTGAGGAAGAGACATCTTTAGAGGGATTGGTGGCTTTCTTCCTTGGGTTTGCCATTTGTGTTCTAATGATCTACCTTCAAGCTGTTAGGCTTTGAGTGAAGGTACTGGCTCTAATTCCAATTGTTGGAAACACTGAGAGGGGGGTGAATTAGTGTTTCCTTTCAATTGTTATTTTTACCAGTTAGATCACTTGTAATTACAACACAAAGTGAACTATAAAAATAAATACTTTTATTAATCAGGAATAACGAGGACTTCAATCCTCTCTTCACAATAAATCAATCACAATATAGTGTAGGGCTCCAACCCTAGATGAAGACACCAATCTACGATCCACCAGTCTCCAACTTGTACTTTGCCAAGTACCAACGTTGACTTCACAAGGCTCCAACCTCTAGGGCTCCAACTCTATCTTCCCAAGGCACCAACCTTGTTTTTATGAGGCTCCAACCCTATCGCTAGTATAGAATCCAACCTAGTCTTCTTGAGGACTCCTATCCTTTAGGGCTCCAACCCTATGCTTCAATTCTTCAACATAAGATCGATAGTTCTTCATGGCTCCCAATATCTTCTACAATGAGCCCTGACAATATCTTCACCTTCAGTGCTGCCCTCAAACGATCTCTAAGGCACTTAGCTCATCAATGACAACTTTGTCTTCTGAGAAGGTGTCACCACAACTCTTCATGGTACCCATACAAAGATCTGAAAGGTCACCTCATGATGACTTCAACAACGTATCATTGTCTCCAAGTATCTCCATGAATCTTCAAAGTCAGTCCAAGGGCAAGGATGTATACTCTAGGACTGCTCCAACAAATATCTCCAAGAGGGCTTCTTTGAAATTCTTCAATAAGACTTCTTCAAAATGCTTTAACTATGATTCTTCAACAACGAGATTTGTCTACTTGAAGTGTGCTTCAGAACTACTGAAGAGGCAGCTCCAAGATGTCTCCTATGGATGCTCCAAGATTTCACAACCAACTTTAATGATACTTCAATCTCCAATAATATGTCTTCACTGCACTAAGTGATGATTTAAGTGGTCTCTTATAGCTGCCTTGAATATACTTCCAATATTGTAACTTCGCTCAAGGTCTTCAAGAGCTTTTCATAGTTAAACAATCACAATTCTGAATTTTTATCACTCTCCACAAGTTCGAAGGATGTGTCATTACATAAGAAGAGATGTCACCATAGGTTGGTCCGAGCCCTCCAAGTTGTGACTGGTTTTAGGACTACAATCTGAGTTTCTAATCCACGGAACTGATCTTGTATTCCATAGGTGAAGGTGTAGTCACATAATCTGCTTCAATACAAGCCTGTCACTGAGATGTGTCTGAGTTACTGAGGCTACAATACTAGCTTGTCACAGGTCCAAATTTCATAGGTTGTTGTTGACTGTTTTGTAATGGATACCTTAATGAAAAAATTGCCCAAACAGTAATCTTCGTCATCCTCTGCCTCCTTCTCGCTTCTTTTTCTAATCTATGATCTCTTCACCGAGTTTAGATGCCAAAATGATAACTTTAAATGTCAATTTATACTAGTTTTGTCTTCTAACGAAAATACACGTCCCTTGGCCAAGGAACACGAGCCTACACAAGTCGACTTAGGTTGACTAGGATAAAATATATTATTTTATCTTAATAAGTCGTTTTCTTCCAATCTAAGAAGAGTTAGAGGGTGTGTAATAACTCAATGGAAAGGGGAAATTGTCCTTACAAGTTGGTGTCAATTTCATCCTTAAATAGGCTCATTTTACCATCAAGAAAATTATATTTGTGAATTGTCATCATTTCATTTATGGCATCCTTTAGTACTTTATGTCTAGGACTCATTCTTCATAGACTTTAGGCCTTCAAGCTTTTTATGATTAGGGCAACATCACAAAAGAGTTATTGATGCATTACAAGAATATTTGCCATCTCCAACAATGCCATATTGACATCAATGACAACTTTGACCAACAATTTCCCCCTTTGTCATTGATGGCAATATTCTTTCCCTTTCAAAAATTTCTCCCCCTTTGACATCAGTGGCAAATGAGGTGCCCAAGCACTCCCCCTATCAAGTTGCTTCTTGCTATGCTGCTTCATCGTGTTTTTGTCATCAATGATAGTTCTCCATGATAGATATGTTTCTCCCCCTGCCATGGTGCTTGTGTTTAATGTACTTGCACCCCCTAAGCCTCTGCATGCCTTCATGTAAATGGATGAGGTAGATGATCAACCAACCCCCCCTGCCTGCATTAACTCTAGCTCTTCTTTTTGCTCAAGAAAGATTGTTGCCTTGTGATCAAGTGGAAGACATCTTCAACAATGGTTCATTGGGAGATAAGCCTCATAGTACGATTGTTCATGTGTGACTCATCAAGGGTTTCATTGGGCTGTTCATGGATAGCTTCTGCAAAAATGTTCAAGAATCATGAGCTCCCCCTGACAATATGCATGGTCTTCTTCTTAACTGGCAAAATCTCATCAAACCTTGTAATATTATCTCTGCCAATGATGCATTCATCAAATCAACAACATGTGTTGTTGGCTTAAGTGTTCAAGAGACTTTTTGATCGAATTTGCTTCCTTCTCCATGCTTGTGTAACTTTCTTTTGTGGCTTGGTAGTCATGGTTTTATCTTGTTTAGGGACCCAAGTCGAGTTACAATCACGAGCCAGATGTCCAATGTTATGATATTTGAAGCACTCCATCTTGTTCATGAATGAGGAATCATGACTTCTTCTTGCAAAGTTGCATCTAGGGAGCTGATGGGGACCATTATATTTGTCTTTGTGCTATAAGCTACAATCCTTTTCCATATGCCCAAATTTATACAAGAATAGCAATAACCAAAGGATATACTTTGGCACTCGGATGATGGAGATGTTAAAATTTGGGTACCAAAGGAGAAGTGGTTCCCTAAGGCTTTGATCTTTGGCCTAGGGAAAAGTGTCCAAATTTATTTTTTACTTTTCTCCTAAAGTGACTTTATAAGTGGTAAAGTTACATTCTAATTTAAAAGTGACTTTATAAGTGGTAAAGTTACATTTTAATTTAAAGGTGACTTCATTAAAGTGAATGAAGAATTAGAAAGTGAAAAAGTGACTATGGAAATAAAAGGCTAAGTGGGTCTTTATTTAAGTGGGTGAGTTAAAAAATAGAAAGTGAGAATTAAATGCACATTTATTCTCATCCGTAGATCTAAATGAATCTTAGCCATTAGATCTTATGGTAACCCAGAAGGTCATTTAGAGAATAAAAGGAGAAGAGAAGAGGAACAGATCAATTCATTCTTTCATGAGCATTGGAGAGAAAGAGAAGAGAGAGCAAGGAGAAAATTTCTGAGTAGTGAAGGAGAGCAGTAAAAAGACATTTCAGCAAATCTGGGCAGCAACATTTATTGGCACGCATCCCAAGGAAAAACTGTATAGCAGGAGAAAGGCACAAAAATCGAGGAAGAGGGACAACAAGTTTTGGGCACGTTTTTCGAGGCTGAACGTACAACATTTAATGTTGTTTTATTGCTGTAAATTTTTTTGTTTTGGCTGTTTGCTGATTGGCATGATTTTCGAGGTGAAGTTCAAGCCAGTGATGATAATATTGGTGATATATCGCCGAATATTGAAAATATCATGATATTTTCTATGGGCCGAAATATCACCGAGAAAATATCGCGATATTTCCGAGATATCACCGATATCTCGGCTAAATATCGCAAGACGACGTAAAATATCGCCGGGCGTGTTTTGCCGCAGCTAGAAAAAGGGAAAATCATTTTTTTCTTTTCATTTTTGTTTCTGAGTGTTTGAGAAGGAAGGGGAAAAGTTTCGTGGTGGTTGTCAAGGAGGGTTTGAGGATCAAACAGTGATCATCACCATCAAGATTTTTTTGTGGATCAAAGATTGAAGAATAGTGAAACAAACTTCATTTCTTCCATTAACAGATATGATCTTAAAAAGCCCTATGTTAATGATTTTTTCATAGATTTAGGGTTATGCTTGCTTGCCTCTTTGCCTACCAACATTTTGTTTCTTTGTTTTTTTCCATTTTCTATGATTTTCATGCCCATGAGCCAATGCAAGGGTTTTCTCCATATTTGGATAGCAAGCTTCATTTTTTTTTCAACTCTTGTTGCCATTTTTCATTTACATTGCAAAATGCAAATAATGTAATAATTTTTTTTAAATGAGGTGGTTATTACTTATTATTTTGTGTTGGGGGGTTTAATGCCAATTTTTTGTTTTTTTTTGTGCCCTAGGTTTGAATTAGTTCACTGCAAATGTCAAATATGCCAAAAGCCTTGGACCCATTTTGGGAGTATGGGGAGGTTGTTGGTGGGGCAAATTGGGCATATATATCATGCAAATTGTGTGGGACCAAGATGTCAGGAGGAGTCACACGATTGAAATACCATCTGGCTAGACTCTCTGCACATGATGCAGATGTAATGCCTTGTATGGTTTCTAGTGCGCAGAGGTTATACAAAAAGTTCTTGAAACAATTGCTGAATAAGATAGAAAGAAAGCTGCTAGGGAGAGGCCAATGGTCTCAGATAGATAGCTACTAGTTTTATTTGTTTTGTAACTTTTGCTACATATAAGTTTATAACTCATGATGATGAAATACTTTTAAAGTTTTATATATGTGATGTTATTTTGTTTGAGTCCTTGATTGGACAATTATCAGGGATCAATAGGATTTGGTATCACCTTTGAAGTTTGATGTATCATTTCTATTTGACATCATATATATCAGTGCTTTCTTCATATTTATGTGTCAATGTGTTTAGTTCATGTTGTTATTGCTTTATATGTTTAGGAATCTGAAAAAAATGAATATATTATGCATTTTTTATGCTTGCCAATATTTGTTGATATTTTCGCCGATATTGCCAATAAGATGTTTTCTGGACCCTCGCCGATATTTTGTTGATACCGATATTTTCAACACTAGTTCAAGCATGGAAATCGAGATAAGTTGTAATTTGTGGTTGCTCGAATTTTTACTGTGTATTTTAGTTTTTCTATAAAAGCATTTTCAGAAATAAAAAAGAGCTCTCAAACCGGTTTTCCCAAGAGTTGTAGGGGGTTTTTCTAGGGTCACATTGACCAAAAATCACTGTGTTATTTTCTGTGCATGGCTGTCATAATTTTGCTGTGTTTTATTTCTGCAATTTCAGTAGTTGTGAAATCTCTAAATGTGTTTTCAGAAAATATTATCATTTCCAGATTTTAGAATTTTTATCATGCTTCGAATTAAAACTAAATGCATTGAGTGATAAGGAAAATTGATAACCGGAGTGGGGGTTGAAATTTCTTCATGGTATCAGAGCTTGGTTGGCTAGAAAGTGTAGGTTGGGACAACAAAGTGAAATTACAACACGCTGATTTTTACACAGAAAACATAAACCTTTACCACAGATTTGAAAATTTCAGTTTGGTAGGATAATGAAACATGTCTTTGGGTTTGAGAGTTGAAGACAGGTTGGATGGGCAGAACAACTATAGTGCATGAAAGGAGAGAATCCAGAGCATCTTTGAGGAAGCAGAAGTCCAGGGTATTTTGGTAAATACCACACAGAACCCAGTAGCAGTGTCTGCTGACCCTGTACAGTTGTTAGAGTTTAACAAAAAGAATGCTAAGGCAAAAAGATTGATGCTGGAAGGAATCAAAGACCATGTCATTCCTCATGTGAGAGGAAAGACTTATGCACATGAGATGTGGACAACCTTGACCAATCTTTACCAGAGCTCAAATGAAAACAGTAAAATGGTCCTAAAAGAGAAATTGAAGGCCATTAAAATGGCTAAGAATGACAGTGCTACAACATACCTCACAAAGATCACTTCAATGAGAGATGAGTTGGTAGCCATAGGTGAGATCATTGCACCCATTGAGTTGGTGGGAATTGCTTTGAATGTTCTTCCCAAGACTTGGGAGAATTTTGTGGATGGCATTGTTGCACGGGAAAACCTTCCCGATTGGGAGAGATTGTGGGATGATTGCATTCGGAATGAGATCAGAAAGAACCATCTTATGGTAGCCAAACAGGCGGAGGAGGATGACAATCTGGCTTTGTGAGCAAGAGGCAAGAAGGGCAGAGGAAGGAAGCAAGCTTCCAACAGTGGAGGCAAAAGTAAAGGTAAAGGCAAGCAATAGAACAAGGAGAAGGACTATTCCAAAGTCAAATGTTGGAATTGTCAAAAGCTGGGACACTGTGCTGTTGTGTGTCCGGAGAAGAAGAACAAGAAAGGGAAAGACAAACCCATGGCAGCTTCTACAGAGATAGAGAGCTTTTCAGAGAGATTTGATCGGGAGTTTGGGTTCATAGCTTGTGACGCCACTAGTGCAGGATCATTTGCCATACAGGTTCAAAGGGAGTGTGCATTCCCCGCTATTAGCAGAGTATCTTCTAGCATTTGGTATGTTGACAGTGGTGCTTCTCGCCACATGACAAGAGTTAGAGAGTACTTCTTAGAGCTTTCAGAGGGTGATACTAATATGGAGGTAGTACTTGGTGATGACAACATTGTTAGAGCAGTCAGTGTGGGGACATTGACATTTGATAGGGGACCCAAACCTCCCTTGAAAGTGTCAGATGTTCTATATATGCTTGGAATGAAGAACTTGATATCCATCTCAACACTTGAGGATAGAGGGTATGATGTGTTGTTCAGGAGAGGGCAGGGGCTTATATATCCTAGGGGAACTCCAGCTTCTTCAGCTAGAGAGATTGGTGTGCACCATGCCAAGGTGTACAAGTTCTCATTCCAACCCTTGATGGCATTGAGTAGCAGCACCCGAGACAGGACTGACAACAGATCTAGGAGTTCAGAGTTGTGTGAGATTTGGCACCGCAGGATGGGGCATATGTATCATGGGGCCTTGATGCCAGATTTTAGTTTTGATCACCTTGATGTATGCAGAGGATGTGCTACGGGAAGTTTGCCAGATCACCTTTTCCCAGTAGTGACAATAGAGCGACCAAGATCCTTGACTTGATTCATACCGATGTGAGTGGTCGGATGTCTCATGTATCCTTGACTGGCTATGAGTACTATGTTTTGTTCATTGATGACCACTCTACGAAGCCCTGGATTTATTTCTTGGAGACCAAGAGTGAGGTCTTCAAGCGGTTTCAAGAGTTCAAAGCTCTTGTGGAGACCCAGACAGGTAGGAAGATCAAGGTCCTTAGGTCAGACAATGGAGAGGAGTACACCCTTGGTGAGTTTGTTGATTTTGTGTTGAGGCAGGCATTAGGAGGTAGTTCATAGTTCCTTACTATGCCCAGCGGAATGGGGTTGCAGAGAGGAAGAACAGATGCATTGCAGGGGCTACCAAAGCCATGCTTCATGATCAGGGGTTACCTTTATTTTTGTGGGCAGAGGCTTGCAACACTACTATGTACTTGCAAAACAGGAGTCCACATTGTGCCTTGGGGAATGTGACTCTGGAGGAGGCTTTTTCTGGGAAGAAGCTTGATGTTGGGCAATTTTGTATCTTTAGGTGCCTTACATATTTCTATGTCCCCAAGGAGAATAGGACCAAGCTAGAGCTCACTGCAGACAAGGACATCTTTGTGGGTTATAGCAAGACCTCGAAAGCTTATCGGATTTATATTCCTGCACAGAGGAAAGTGGTTGTTAGGCGGGATGTGAAGTTCGAGGAGGAGAGAGCTTTCAGGAGGTCACGAGAGTTAGAGTATCTAGAGTCACCAGACCCTCAGGAGTAGTTGAGTCAGTCGTAGGGATCCAGTGGTCAGGGATCAGGTGGTACATCGATTACAGTCTCAGGTCCATCAGTGAGCAGTGGCTCTCAGAGTCAGGTGGGTGGTTCTTCGGGCAACATGCAGGGCAGCCCATATAGCAGTTCACAGGGTAGTCCACTAATGGACAATTTGCACAGTAGTTTAGCATCTACAGGTGTAGATTCAGGCATGAGGTCAGTTGACAGGCCTTCAAGAGTTTAGGCTTCTGATGATGATGAGGATTCTTTCACTTCGGTGGGAGAAGCATGCTCAGGGAAGAGGAAGCCCAAGTGGCTTCAAGATACCTTGCGTGAGGCCACATCAGTTGCTGGGCCAAAGAGATAGGTTAGAGAGAGTAAACCACCTGAGTGGTTTTGTAGTTAAATGGCATTGGTAACAAGCATTGTTGCTCCGAGCCTTCTAGTTATGAGGCTATGTTGCAGGAAACATGGTGTAAGAGGGCGTTTCTGTATGGAAACAAGTATGAAACGCTGAAACGCGTTTGGGACGACCCTGAAACGTGTTTCAGGTCGTATTGCCACGTTTCACGAAACTGAAACATGGCCAGTACGGCCTGAAACGCGTTTCACGGCCGTACGCCCCACATTTCAGCATTTACTTGTGTTTTTATTTTATTTTATTTTTTATTTGTTTTCTAATCTATTCTTACATTAGCCTAGTGACTTCTGGTTGCTTCTAGATGCCTGTCTAAAGTTATAAAAGTGAACTTTTGCCCTAAAAGTGAACTTTTGCCCTAGTGTTGATATGCAGTTCATGGTAATGTTAAATTCTTAAAGTAAAAGTGATATTCTCCTTTATTTTTCATTTTCATCTTTTTACTTAAATTTTTAACATTACCACGAAATGACTCAGGATGTTTGAGAGTGGTTTCGCCCTCATTGGATTTCATATGGAGAAAGTAGAATTTTAGATCTCACTCAAAATCCAGCAGACTTATCTGTTTTTCAGGATTTCAGGATTGGGTGGATTGCAATGTTTCCATTGGATTTTATCATGTACTAAGGTATGGAACTTGTATTTAATTAAGAGAACCAAGCCCTTTATGCAGGGGAGACTCCCAATAATCAAGAGAATGTAGGGTACTAGGGTATGAAACTTGTATTTAATAAAGAGCACTAAGGTCGTTCGACTATGTAGGAGACTCCTAATCAAGCACGAGACAAGAAATTAGAAATTTCTCGTGGCTGATTTTGAATATTTCTATTTTCATTATGTGATTATTCATGAGTAAATGTGATGTAAATTTAGATACTTATAGTTTATGCATTGACAATTGACTATTTTATTATAATGTAATAAATTAGAATGTATCATATATGCTTTATGATTGCACATATTTCTTAGATGTCCTTATATATATTTGCGTTTCCCCTTTTCCAAAATTTGGGGAGGTCACGTTTCGTATCGCTTTCCGTTTCGGAAACTCGTACCTGTTTCCCCATTTCGTGCAACCTTGTTATGAGGAGGCAGCCGACTAGTAGGTCTGGAGAGAGGCCACGATGGAGGAGTATTCTTCTAATATGAAGAACGATGTTTGGGAGGTAGTGCCAAGGCTTGAAGGTGTTGAAGTTTCTAAGTTTACTTAGTTTAGAAACTCTTCATGCACTTTTTCTGATTTATTCCTACCTACTTGTTATTTTTCTTTAACAAGTTATTGACAAAGTAAATACTGAAAATAAACACCAGTGCATGCTCAACATATTACAGATTAGCAACTAAAAGAATCAAGAACAAACACACCACATGACACCATTGTTTTTGGACCAATGTCCCCGGAAAACCCAGTGCGGGAAAATCAGTGCAGCTATCTGAGGGTTTTCTTATTAAGCAATATCATAGTACAATCTGGGTGCCGAAACTGGCATACCCAACAGAGAATTCCTTAGCAGCTATACCTCACAGTTTGAGACAAATCTCTTGGCTAAAACCTCGGAAAATCCTTCCAGCAGCCCTTAGCACAACACTGCGCTGCAACCCCAACGTTTGCCCAATCTAGACTGCGTCAGCGCCTCTCTGTCTCATGCTGGCTTTGCGTTAGCCCCAGGATGCCCTGCGTCGGCTTTCTGGGCCTCCGTGTCAGATACACTAGCCTCTCTGGTACTTTGCGTAGCACTTGGCTCTCTCTGCGTGGCCCTGCGTGAGCCCTTGCTAGCTCTGCATCACTCTCCTTGGCTACTGCGCTGCTCTCTTGGCACAATCTCTGCCTTCTCTATTTTTCTGTACTCAATGCCCTTCAGCTGCTCTCCCAAGCACTGATTCTATCTCTTTTAGCAAATCCTTATCTAGAGAATAGAATAACTGATCACTCTGGTGTGATTTCCAAGTGACCCTCAAGCCTCCTCTTATACTTTTCATGTTGACGATTCAACGACCGAGATTATGTCCCTAATCAACGACTAAGATAGATCTGGTTTGATCCATGTCTTTTGGATCACTTTAACACAAATTCATATTAATACACAATAATATTTTATTTTCCCAAGTTTAGACTTAGGGACTCCATTAAAAATATTAATTATTTTAATATCTCCTAATTTGTTTAGAATCTACCCAAACCCTTACTGGGTATTGGAGATCTCATGTGCCCGAACCTCTCCACCAAATTTCGTGGCTAGAGCACATCTGATGCTACCCCAAATCAACAGAACGTAAATCAGTTGTTACTTCCAGATGGCTCTACAAGATAAAGCATGCTGCAGATGGCAACATCAAGAAGTTCAAGGCTCGATTTGTGGAGAGAGGGTTCTCATAGGTAGAGGGAGTTGACTATGAGGAGACCTTCTCTCTCATAGCTCGGTATACATCTATTTGATCCATTATATCGATTGCAACAAAGATGGGTTGGAAGATCCACTAGATGGATGTGAAGACTGCATTTCTTAATGGCTTCATTCAGGACGAGGTTTATATTGAGTAGCCGTAGGGCTTTGAGGTGCATGGAAAGGAGTCCCATGTATGCAGATTGAAAAAGGCACTCTATGCCCTGAAGCAAGCTCCTAGAGCTTGGTACTCGAGGATTGATACATACTGTAGCAGTTGGGTTTCACAAAGAGTGAGGCTGATTTGAAACTATACTTCATTGTGGTGGGCGAGGAGCCTCTCATTCTGGTGTTGTATGTTGATGACTTAACTATCACTGGTGCAAAGAGACTCATTGAGGGCTGCAAGAGAGATCTTGCTTTAGAGTTTGAGATAAGGGATATCAGCTTGATGCATTATTTTTTGGGATTGGAGGTGTGGCAGGAAGAGGGGCATTTCTTCCTGGGACAAGGGAAGTACATTGTGGATATTTTTAGCAGATTTAACATGGAGGACTACAAACCCATGTCTACACCTATGATAGTTAACTGGAAGAAGCTTCTGATTCCGAGTTGGTGGATCCTACTCTATACAGACAGTTGATTAGTTGTTTGATGTATTTGGTCAACACTCGACTAGATATATGTTTTGCAGTTAACACTATGAGTTAGTTCATGTGTGAGCCCAAGAGAGTGCACTGGGTGGCTACAAAACACATTCTTCGTTACTTGCGGGGGACTCTGGATTTTGGTTCAGATTATAGGCAGGGTGATTGAGTGAGATTGGCAGGCTACACGGATTCAGATTGGGCAGGTTGTGCTTTAGATAAGAAGAGTACTTTAGGGTGCTATTTTGGGTTGGGTTTGGCAGTTGTGTCGTGGATCAGCCGGAAACAACAGTCAGTTGCATTGAGCTCAGCTGAGGCAGAGTATATGGCTGCTAGTTTGGCTAGTTGTGAGGCCATATGGCTTCGCAAGATGTTGTTTGGTTTATTTGGTCAGGCATTGAGACCTTCAGTAATTTACAGTGATAATCAGAGTTGCATAAAACTCAAAGAGAATCCAGTTTTTCATGACAGGTCAAAGCATATTGAGATCAAGTATCACTTCATTAGAGACTATGTCCAAAAGGGAGCTGTCAAACTTGAGTACATTTCCACAAATGAGCAAGTAGCGGACATTTTCACCAAAGCCTTACCACGAGGCAAGCATGTATACTTTAGAGACAAGATGGGAGTGGCGAGAAACACTTTCCTCGGTAAGAGGGCGTGTTAAAATTTGGGTACCAGAGGACAAGTGGTTCCCTAAGGCTTTGATCTTTGGCTTAGGGAAAAGTGTACAAATTTATTTTTTACTTTTCTCCTAAAGTGACTTTATAAGTGGTAAAGTCAATTTAGTTTAAAAGTGACTTTATAAGTGGTAAAGTTACATTCTAATTTAAAAGTGACTTTATAAGTGAATGAAGAATTAGAAAGTGAAAAATTGACTATGGAAGTAAAAGGCTAAGTGGGTGAGTTAAAAAATAGAAAGTGAGAATTAAATGCACATTTATTGTCATCCCTAGATCTAAATGAATCTCAACCATTAGATCTTAGGGTAACTCAAAAGGTCATTTAGAGAATAAAAGGAGAAGAAAAGAGGAAAAGATCAATTCATTCTTTCATGAGCATTGGAGAGAAAGAGAAGAGAGAGCAAGGAGAAATTTTTTGAGCAATGAAGTAGAGCAGCAAGAAGACATTTCAATAAATCTGGGCAATATCATTTATTGGCACACATCCCAAGGAAAAACTGTACAGTAAGAGAAAGGCACAGAAATCGAGGAAGAGGGACAGCAAGTTCTGCGCATTTTTTTTGAGGCTAGCCGTACAACATTTGATGTTGTTTTATTTCCGTAAACATTTATGTTTTGGCTATTTGCTGATTGGCACGATTTTCGAGGTGGAGTTCAAGCATAGAAATCAAGATAAGTTGTAATTTGTGGTTGCTGGAATTTTTACTGTGTTTCAGTGTCTTTGTAAAAGCATTTTCAGAAATAAAAAAGAGCTTTCAAATTGGTTTTCCCCAAGAGTTGTAGGGGTTTCTTCCTGGGTCACATTGACCAAAAATCATTGTGTTATTTTCTATGCGTGGATGTCACAATTTTGTTGTGTTTTATTTATGCAATTTCAATAGTTGTGAAATTTCTAAATTTGTGTTTTTCAGAAAAATATTATCATTTCCAGATTCTAGAATATTTATCATGCTTGGATTTAAAACTGAATGCATGGAGTGATAAGGAAAACTGATAACTGGAGTGGGGCTTGAAATTTCTTCAGGAGATTGCCTTGATGTACTTCCGAAGTCATTTTGTCTTGGGATCCTTTTATGAATTTTATTGCCTCTTGCATTCTTGACACCACCTGCATATCGTCTTGAAGTAGGGTTTCTTTGACTTTTCTCCTTGCTTTTGCTGGAACTAGTGGCATCAACATTTGTTCCAAGCTTCTCCACATCCTTGTTGTTTGAAGCATTGGGGTTTGCATCATTTCTGTTTGAGGGTTCACCTGCATAACCAAGACCTGATTTATCAAGAGGAGTTCTTTGATGACTTAGGATGTCATCTAGGGTTTGAGAGCTCTCAAGACTCTTATTTAGATGATCAAATTCTTTTCTTAGGAGATGAATTTCTTCTTTCATCATCTTGCATTCTTCATCCTTCTTTGCTAGATGATTCTCCATTTCTTCCTCATCTTGGTTGCTTCACATGATAGGGCCTTAAGTGAGGTGATTTCTAATTTAAATTTGGTGATCTCCTCATCCTTTTCTTCTAGTTGGCATGTCATGGCATTTCTTTCCTTTTCTGCTTCATTGACTTGTCCTACCAGGAGGGTCATAACTTCCATCACACTTTCAGCTCCTTGTGCTTGTTTCTTTACTTCTTCTAGTTGGGATTTAAGGGAGGAGACCTCTTCCTTGTATTGACCAATTTTTCTTTCAACTTTGTTCAAGTCCTCATGTCTTTGTTCAAGATGGCTTGACAAAGTTTCTTCCCTTTTCTTGGTTTTATCCAATTGATTTGTCATGGATATGACTTCTTCATGATGCCTTTTCTTGTTTTGATGCATTTCCTCCTTTAGCTTGGTGAGCTCCTCATCTCCTTCTTGTACTTGAAGCTTAAATAAGTCAACTTCTTTCCTTGTCTTTTCAAGGTCATGGTCACCATCTTGTGCTTGCTTCTTGAGCTCCTCATTTTCCTTTTTCACATTGCTAATCTCTTCTAGAGCAACTACAAGTTTTGCCTTGAGATTTTCTTTGAGATCGTCTGCAATTTCTTCATCTTGTAGGTCCTCCTTGGTCTTGATGTCTTCATTCTTATTTTCAGCTTCCTTTATGGGTTCTAGATTTCCTTCTTGCTTTCCATAGGTCATGGTTAATGCTCCTTTTGAGTGAAGATCTTGAAGTTTTTCTCACATACCTTTTGTCGATGGAAATTTCTCCACTTTGGCCTTTATAGGATCTGGTAACCCACTCAAGATTGCCGTTATCACTCTTGCATTATATTCCTTGGATTCTTCTTCCATTGTGCTTTCAGTAATCACTGATTCCTAGCTTCAAAACCTTGAGGCATTAAAAAATTCTTCATTCTTGCATTCCATATATCAAAGTTTCCATTGAACAATGGAACTTTCCCAATTTGATTGTCTTTAGTTTTCACAATTGAGGAAGAGACATCTTTAGAAGGATTGGTGGCTTTCTTCCTTGGCTTTGCCATTTGTGTTCTAATGATCTACATTCAAGCTGTTATGCTTTGAGTGAAGTTACTAGCTCTGATTCCAATTGTCGGAAATACTGAGAGGGGTGAATCAATATTTCTTTTATTTTGTTGCTTTTACCAGTTAGATGCAAAATGAACTATAAGAATAAATACTTTTATTAATCAAGAACAACGAAGACTTCAATATTCTTCTTTACAATAAACCAAGTACAATATAGTGTAGGGTTCGAACCCTAGATGAAGACACCAATGTTCAATTCACCAGGCTCCAACCTCTACTTTGCCAAGCACCAACTTGGACTTCAAGAGGCTCCAACCTCTAGGGGTCCAACCCTATTTTCGGAAGGCACCAACCGCGTTTGTATGAGGCTCCAACCCTATCGCTAGTACAGGCTCCAGTCTGGTCTTCTTGAGGACTCCTATCATTTAGGGCTCCAACCCTATGCTTCAATTCTTCAAGATAAGATCAATAGTTCTTCACGGCTCCCAATATTTTCTGCAACGAGCCCTGACAATATCTTCACCTTCAGCATTGCCCTCAAATGATCTCCAAGGCATTTAGCTCATCAATGACAAATTTATCTTCTGAGAAGGTGTCACCACAATTCTTCATGGTTCCCAAAGAAAGATCTCAAAGGTCACCTCATGATGACATCAACAACGTATCATGGTCTCCAAGAATCTCCACGAATCTTCAAAGTCAGCTCCAAGGACAAGGGTGTATACTCTAGGACTGCTCCAACAAATATCTCTAAGAGGGCTTCCTTGAAAATCTTCAATAAGACTTCTTCAACATGATTTAATGATGTTTCTTCAGCAATGAGATCTGTCTACTTGAAGTGTGCTTCATAACTACTCAAGAGACAGCTCCAAGATGTCTCCTATGGATGCTTCAAGACTTCACAACCAACATTAATGATACTTCAATCTCCAATAATATGTCTTCACTGCACTAAGTGATGCTTTAAGTGGTCTCTTACAGCTGCCTTGAATATACTTCCAATATTGTAACTTCTACCAAGGTCTTTAAGAGTTTTTCATCGTTAAGCAGTCACAGTTCTGAATTTTTATCACTCTCCACAAGTTCGAAGGATGTGTCACTACAGAAGAAGAGATGTCACCATAGGTTGGTCCGACCCCTCCAAGTTGTCACTGGTTTTAGGACTGCAATCTGAGTTTCTAATCCATAGAACTGATCTTGTTTTCCACAGGTGGTGTACTCACAGAATCCGCAAACTACAAGACTGTCCACGCTTCTTGTTTCCACAAATCTGGGCTATCAAATATGACTGTCACTGTCCAAGATATATAGGTCTGCACTTGAGATATCCGAGCTACAAGTCCATTGTTGTCCTGAGCATAAGTCTTGTCCATAACTAATCAGAGCACTCCACAGTAGACTGTCCCTTAGATCTGAGGTTGACAGAGTCAATAATGCTATCCAAGCTTCTACACTTCAATCCGATCATCACTACTTCAGGCCTGTAAAACGGATATAAGATCAAGTCTCCCACAAAACTTATAACAGTCTGAGCTCTCTGTCCACAGTTCTGCCCCTTTTATAGACCACTATCTGAGCTGTAATGGAAGTTGTCAAAGGTTCCGAGCTCTTGTTGTTCACTTACTTGGTCAAATGGTAATTGTTCTAAGGTATCTACACCACAGTTCGAGCTCCAATATGAGACTGGTTCGAGATGTTATTTGGTGACTGTTCCTGTTGCCAAAAGTCAGGTCCGAAGCATCAATGGTTATTAGATAACTTTCCACACAAATCTGAGTTGTAATGATCGAGTTATCTCCAAAACGAACTAGAACAGACACAGATCCGAGCTGTGTGGTAACACTTTCACAGGTTTACTGTAATCTGGGGTGTATAGCTCTGTTTCAAGTCCCTGCAATGCTACAGGTCCGAGATATAACAGTTCCACAGGACTGCTCTTTAGTTATTTCACTGATCTGAGCTTCAATAGCTACAAGTCCGAGTTACTGAGGCTGCAATATGAGCTTGTCACAGGTTCGAAGTGCACAGGTTGCTGTCAACTGTTTTGTAATGGATTCCTTCACAAAAAAATCGCCCAAACAGTGATCTTTTTCCTCCCCTGCCTCCCCTGCCTCCTTGACTCTTCTTCTAATCTCTGATCTCTTCACCTAGTTTAGATGCCAAAATGATAAATTTAAATGTCAATTTATACTGGTTTTGTCTTCTAATGAAAAGACATGTCCCTTGGCCAAGAAACACGAGCCTACACAAGTCGGCTTAGGTCAGTTAGGATAAAATATATTATTTTGTCTTAAAAAATCATTTTCTCCCAATCTAAGAAGAGTTAGAGGACATGTAATAGCTCGTTGGAAAGGAGAAATTGTCCTCTACAAGTTGGTGTCAATTTCATCCTTAAATAGGCTCATTTTACCATCAAGAAAATTATACTGGTGAACTGTCATCATTTCATGCATGGCTGCCTTTAGTATTTTATGTCTAGGACTCCTCCTTCATAGACTTTAGGCCTTCATGCTTTTTAGGATTAGGGTAATTTGACGAAAATGTCATTCGTGCATTAGAAGAATATTTTCCATTTGCAACAATGCCATATTGACATCAGTGACACAACTTTGACCAACAGTTGATGTTTTGCTAAGGGATGGTAGGGTCTAGTTTGTATAGAGTTGGAGGGTTGTTAGTAGCTGTTTGGAGAGCCCTAGTACAATGGACTAGGGAAGGATTGTCATTGTTAAGTGAGTAGGTTGTTTGTGCGAAAATTCCTAGTCGAAGGAAACCCTACTGCAGCAAAACTGAATTTACTTCTTCTACTTGATTTTAATATACATTATCGAGTTATTTTTCTGAGTACTGAATTAAATTACCTTTGTAGCCTACACTACTTTAAATTTGATTACATGAAACAGAAAAATGAGCAAAGAACAAGATACATAGGGCACAATTATTTTTGGACAAAATTGTCCCCGAAAAAACCCAATGTGGGAAAACCGGTGCAATAACTTTGAGGGTTTTTCTATTATTAAGTAGTAATTCTGAATACAATGCTGGATGCCCTCCCGGCAATCCAGTGACAGAGAAAATATAATCGCAGAAAACTGACTGAGTTTTACCTCACTTCACTTGGCAGATTCTGACTGATCTGACAACAAAACTGGCTAACCCTGACTATTTATTCGCTGGCCCTGCGTAGGCCTTGCGTCAGCCTTACAGGCTCTGTGTTAGCTTCTGTGTTGTCTCTTTTGCATTTTGCGTGAACCATCTTGGCTGTGACACAGTTCCCCAACAGTTCCGACTTTCTACGTGAGGGCAACTTCTTCTTTTGTGCTGGCCCTTCTGGCTCTGCGTCAAGCCTGCATTGGCCCATCAGTCCTTCTAGCTGTTGCGTTGCCTCCACTAGCGTCTCTCTGCCTCTCTGTCTAGTATTCCTGAACTATCCCTGCCCCTCTGCTGCAGAATGATCACTCAGTTCGAGTTCTCAGCTTCCTAGCCCTAGAAATCAAACCCTAGATCAATTCTTTCTCTCCATGTGTTTTTCTAAATGAAACCCAAGCCTTCTTATACTTTTCTCGTTGAGACTTCAATGATCGAGATTAAGTCTCTAATCAACAACTAAGATTGAAACTTGACTTGATCTTCCTTCTAGATCATTCTCACCCATATTTTGATTAACACCCATTAATACTTTAATTTTGTTTAGAGAATTTTCGGCGAAATCACATAAATAATCATTTGTCGACGCGTTTCGAACCAACCAGTGACAGAGAAAATATAATCGCAGAAAACTGACTGAGTTTTACCTCACTTCACTTGGCAGATTCCGACTGATCTGACAACAAAATTGGCTAACCCTGACTATTTATGTGCGGGCCCTGCGTAGGCCTTGCGTCAGCCTTACAGGCTCTATGTTAGCTTCTGTGTTGTCTCTTTTGCATTTTGCGTGAACCTTCTTGGCTGTGACAACAGTTCCCCAACAATTCCGACTTTCTACGTGAGGGCAACTTCTTCTTTGAGCCCTTCTGGCTCTGCGTCAAGCTTGCATTGGCCCATCAGTCCTTCTAGCTGTTGCGTTGCCTCCACTAGCGTCTCTCTGCCTCTCTGTCTAGTATTCCTGAACTATCCCTGCCCCTCTGCTGCAGAATGATCACTCAGTTCGAATTCTCAGCTTCCTAGCCCTAGAAATCAAACCCCAGATCAATTCTTTCTCTCCATGTGTTTTTCTAAATGAACCCCAAGCCTTCTTATACTTTTCTCGTTGAGACTTCAATGATCGAGATTAAGTCTCTAATCAACAACTAAGATTGAAACTTGACTTGATCTTCCTTCTAGATCATTCTCACCCATATTTTGATTAACACCCATTAATACTTTAATTTTGTTTAGAGAATTTTCGGCGAAATCACATAAATAATCATTTGTCGACGCGTTTTGAACCAACCAGTGTGGTTCATCGTCAGGACAAGTTGAAGAACCGATCCAGCATAGCATGTTAAATAGTTTGGGCAGAGACTCCAACGGCTAGATTGATAACGGCTAATTCTGACCTTATGACCCTAGTCAAATAATTTAAAATTCTAGCTATATTTTTAATTATTAT
>APFE030708762.1:90775-106941 GCA_000404065.3 Pinus taeda
CCACGACATCGGTCCTCTACACTGTTGATGCTCGACTAACTGCCTCTCATCCATTGTGCTCCTGCACCCTGTACTGCTGACCATGACGCTGCAACTGTCACTGCTACATCTGTATTGCAGTGCCCTTTGAATATGTTGCATCATGTTGCCCATAGCACTGGCACTACTAACTGTTGCACTGCAACTCCTTATACTATCCACTTCTGCTATTGGAACAGATTCTTCACCATCCCCATCTTCTCCCTGAAGTAAGCAAACTTTCTTCTTCCTAGAACCTTGGTGAGAATGTTTGCCCCCTGTTCTCTTGTTGGGGTGTATCTCAATTGCACTACCCCTCGTTGGACACAGTCTCTGATAAAGTGGCACTTGATATCAATGTGTTTTGACCGCTCATGAAAGACTGGATCCTCAAAGAGCTTGATGCAACTCTGATTATCACACAAAATACCAGTTCCTTCCATCTTTCTCCAGAATAGATTCACAAACAATTTCCTAAGCCTTATGGCTTCGCACGAAGCTGTGCTAGCTGCCATATATTCAGCTTCAGCTGAGCTCAAAGCCATGAATTTCTGTTTCCTACTACACCAGGAGGTCATTCCTGATCCAATGTTGAAACAATACCTAGTGGTACTTTTTCGATCTACTGAACTTCCAGCCCAATCTGTGTTCAAGAACCCACTCAACCTGATGCCATTGCCTTGGGTGTACATTAGTCCATGCTCCACTGTTCCTCGTATATATCTGAGAACATGCTTGGCTGTTGCCCAGTGCACCTTCTTTGGTTCCGCCATGAATTGACTGAGGGTGTTGACAATGTAACAAATGTTCGGCCTGGTATTGACCAGATACATCAGGGACCCTATGAGCTACCTATAGAAGGTGGGATCGACTTCTTTATCTTCAGATACATCAATCTTCTTCCAGTTGGTGAACATTGGAGTAGCCATAGGTCTTGCATTCAGAACCTTTCCAAAATCTCTGTAGCGTATCTCCCTTGCCCAAGGAAAACTTCACCCTTTTGTTGCCAAACTTCCAACCCCAGGAAATAATGCATCCGTCTCATATCCTTCATGTCGAATTCTGTGGCTAGGTTCTCCTTGCAATCCTTGATGAGCCTGGATGAGCCTGCCAGAAAGAGATCATCCACATATAAAACCAGGATTAGAGCCTCATTCTCTACAACCAGATAGTAGAGGTTAGGATTTGTGTCACTCTTGACGAATCCCATCTTTTGCAAGTAGCCATCAATTTGACTGTACCATGGTCTAGGTGCTTGCTTAACCCAATACAGAGCTTTCTTCAAGCTGCATAGATGAGATTTCTTTTCATGTGTCTCAAAACCCTCTGGTTGTTCAATGTATACTTCTTCTTCTATCACCCCGTTTAAGAACGTTGTCTTGACATTCATCTGGTGAATCTCCCACCCCATCTGTGTTGCAGGGGATATCACGGATCTAATAGAAGTATACCTGGCTACTGGGGCGAAGGTTTCTTCGTAGTCTATCCCTTCCTTCTGAGAAAACCCCTTAGCCACAAGCCTGGCTTTGTATCTTTCCACATTGCCATCTGCAACATATTTGACTTTGTAGAGCCATCTCGACCCTACAGTTGACCTGTCTTGAGGCCTACGTACCACTTCCCAGACATCATTGACCATTATGGAATTGTATTCCTCCACCATAACATTTACCCATACTTGATGCTGAATGGTCTCTTGAAAACTGGAGGGTTCTCCAACCTAAGCCACCAAGGCTTAGTATTTGTCTGGTTGTTTATGCTCCCTCTTCTCGTTCTTGGGTGCCTCGACGAAATCCTTTGCATCTCGTAGTATCTGTCGAAGTTCCCGGCTTGTTCTACCACTAGTAGTGGGTATATCTATCTGCTCCTCCTCTTCCTGAGTTTGGAGTTCTTCCTTTAGGAGAAATACTAGTGCTAGTTTCTGTTGGTCGAAGTGACTGGACCAACGGATCATCCTTTGATTGCTCTCCGGAAGGAATTTCTTGGGATTTCTTGAAAGCTCCGTCCTCCTTGAAATTTACATCCCGTCGAATTACAATCTTCTTATTCCCCGGA
Source organism: Pinus taeda (assembly GCA_000404065.3). Classification (NCBI taxonomy): domain Eukaryota; kingdom Viridiplantae; phylum Streptophyta; class Pinopsida; order Pinales; family Pinaceae; genus Pinus; species Pinus taeda. Next base: position 92,849 of record APFE030708762.1, read on the forward strand.
AGATAGACTCTATATGCCTTAGCATTCTCGCTGTATCCCACAAGATATCCTTTCTCTGCAGTCTGATCTAATTTCTTCCTCTTTTCTTTGGGTACATGGCAGTATGCCAATCTCCCAAATATCCTAAAATGACTTACCTCAGGCTTCTTACCAGTGAAGACACTTTCCGAAGTAACCTTACCTAGTGCCTTGTGAGGAGTCCTGTTCTGGACATACACTGCGGTGTTGCATGCTTCTGCCCATAGAAACTTGGGCATATCCTGATCATACAACATCACCTTGGCTGCTTCAACAATACTCTGGTTCTTCCTTTCTGCTACTTCATTCTGCTCAGGATTAGAGTTGTTGTCCACTCCCTTCTGATGCCTTCCCTTGTGCAAAAATCATTGAAGTCCTTTTCAATGTATACTCCACCATTGTCTGAGTGTAATATCTTTATCTTCTTTCCCGTTAGATTCTCAACTAGAGTCGTGAACTCTTTGAATCGATTGAAAACCTCATCTTTGGTTTTTAGAAAGTAGATCCAAGTCTTTTTGGAATGGTCATCAATGAAGGTGACGTAGCATTCAGCATCACTAAGAGCTTTTGTGGACATGGGTCCGCAGATATCTGAGTGTATCAATCCCAAAACAGTCTTAGCCCTATTGTTGCTTCTGGAAAATGCTGCCTTGGCGTACTTGCCTAGTGCGCATCCTCTGCATACATCATATAGTTCGATACTTAATTCCAGAACTCCTAATATTGTTCTCCCGAGAATTCTTAGAGCCCCATGGTGTAAGTGTCACATCCTCCTGTGCCATAGTTCATTCAAATCTTTTCCCTGCTGCCTATTAGTGCCATTGGAGATTCTAGCTGTAATCTATATACCCTGTTACTTTTGACTCCAATCTGGGCCTTCTTTTTCCAACTTCGGTATTTGACATATACTTTCTCCTTAATGAAGAAAACATCATAGCCCTTGTTTTGAAGCTGAGATACAAAGAGTAAGTTCATCCCCAATCCTGGAACATGCAACACATTGGTTGCTCGAAGCGATCCCCTGCTTATGTTTGAATGACTACAATACCTCTTCCTATGGGGGTACATTTTGACTTATATCCCATGGTGATCTGGAAGTTCATCCTTTCTTCCTGATAATTCGGAAAACATTCTTGTATTCTTGTCATATGCTAGGAAGATCCACTGTCTATATACCAAACCTCAGAGGAGGCAGAACTTGCTAGGAAAGAGACTTCTTTTTCCAGTCTGGAAGCTAACATAGAATAATCATGATCCATATTCTTTGTGCTCTCTTCTTTCTCTGGAGATTTGCATGAGTCCCTCTAAGTTGATCCCTCGACATCATGCTCCTAACTCATAGCAGATTCTTCAATTTGTTGCCTGATCTTTGTGCCGATACCATGTGAAAATTTCTAACACGAAAATCTACTGCAATAACTGATTTATTTCTCCTACTTATTTCCCACATTATGTTATTTACAAAACCCTTCAGTAAACATTAAAATAAATTCTACTGCAGTTATCACATAATTACATAGAGAAATTAACAGTGATATACAAGCACAAGAATCAATCACATCAACATAGTTGTTTTTGGACAATTTTCCTCGGGAAATCCCAATTCGGGAAAACTAGTGCAGCATATAGAGGGTTTGTATTATTAAGCAGATTTCTGAATACAACTAGGGTGCCAAATCTGGCTCACCCAATCAGAGAATAAACTTGACAGAAGTACCTCTATCCAGAGACAGATGAACAAACCCCACAGGTGACTGTGTTGTTCCCAGTGCTAGGTAGCGATGGCTGCTCCAAGCTCTGCGCTGGAACTGCATCACCTCCTCTAGGAGCTATGTCAATGCGACGCTGCGTCAGAGCTCTCCCTCCGTGTCACTGCATCAGAGCTCTCCTTTTGCATCACTGCGTCATTGCTCTCCCTTTGCGTCACTGCGACACTGCGTCAGAGCTCTCCCTCTGCATCACTACGTCAGAGCTCTCCCTCTTCTTTCAGCCTGCAACTCTCCCTCTGAAATCGAACTCCTCCTTGAGAATCGATTTCCCTTGGGTTATTGAGTATTCGCTCGATGTGTCTCCAAATGACTCTCAAGTCTTCTGTTATACTTTTCCTATTGATGAATCAACGATCGAGATTAAGTCTCTAATCAATGACTAAGATTAAAACAGACTTGATCCTCGTCTCTTAGAATCTTCTCACCCATATTTATTAATACCCATTAATATTTTTATTTTCGTAAGTTTAGACTTAGGAACACATTAAAAATATTAATTATTTTAATAACTCCTCATCCTAGTGGAATTTCTTGAAACGATTTTTGGGTCTTGGAGATCTCATGTGTTCTAGTCCCTCCACAAAATTTCGGAGCTAGAGCACATCCGATGCTAATGAAAATCAAAAACCTCAATGGTGGAGCATTAATCTTGAGAGGAGGGTTGATTAGTTTAGAGAGTTGAAGGAGGTCAATTTTAGTGATAAGAGGGCAACCTCCAAGCCCTAAGTCTAGACATCTTTGGAGCAACAAAGAGACAAGAAGTGGGCAACTTTGAAGCCCCCTGTGCTAGTGTCTTTGGTGGAGCAAAGGAGCATCTAGTGGGTAGACTTGTGTGGGAGAAAGTTTAGTGACATTGGAGGAGCAGTGGCCATTGATAGTGGTAGATTGTTGAGTTGGAGATACACGCTTTTTGAGGGAGCAGAAGTTTCGTGATCAACAGAAGGGAAGGCAAAGCACCCGCTAGATGTGTGCAATGTACATGGACTGAAAGGGTTGTGGAATCACTACATTAGCAAGTAGGTCAGGTGTATTTTGTTCAGGGATAGATTGGTCATCATAGTTGTTGATACCAAGCCCTAGTTGTTGGCTTGTATCAGGGTTGATTGTAAGGGCCATGATCCTTGGTACGGGAGCCCTAAGATTGTTTATTAAAGTTTGTAATATAACAAGTGTTGGGTTAAAATTTGTCTTGTGTACTAGTTGATTCATTGCTATTTGTTGTTCTGTTGTGTAAAGTAGAAGGGTTGTGGCATTTGAGTTTGTTTGTGATCATGATTTTAGACTCAAACCAGATTCTTGAGTGCCATGGAAGAATCAACAATTTGTTTATCATAATACCTAATGAAGGAGATCCAAGACTTTGGTGTACCAACACAAGGATTGAGCCAAAGGACTCGCTGTTGTAATGGACTATGATAAACAATAGGCCAAGTATGGATACTAGTCATGCTTCTTTGCTCTATTAGTGAAGCTATGATCATGATGTAGAAGAGAGACAAGAACAAACACTATCTCAAGTTGGAAGGGGCAATCTCCAATCTCTACAAAAATGATAGACTGAGGAACTATTTGCTTGCACAGAAAAGGGCCAGGGCATCCAATTGTCTTTGCAATCCATATGGGGATGAGGCTAGGACCAATCATTCGCAAACATCAAGATATAAATCAAGACATGGTGTAGAAGGCAACTGCCATTGTCTTGGATGTGCTCATGCAAAGACTTCAACTCGTCAATAGATCCCAAATAGTGTGGGGGATGTTACCCCTCTTTCTAGCAATGGTATCCCAAATTTTTTGACAAAGGATCATGCCATAAGTAATCCCAAATATGTGCAATGTCATGACCTTGTAGGTCATGTGGGATGAAGTGTAGAAGTGGATCATAGTTTCCCTTGGGTGGATGGTCATGACTCTCTGCTCAATCTCATCTCCATGGTGCTTGGTTTTATGGCTCTGATAATTATCCCCTGGGGGTGGTGACTAATTGCCTTGATGGGAATTCTTATCTCCTAGGTTGATATTTGAGCAGCATCTATTAGGACACATGGCTTACTGGAACACTCGTTGTATTAGCCTTGTAAAGGTGTTCACACTATGTAAGTGTGGAAACAACCATCTCATCAACGGCTTAGAGCACCTGTCCTTTATTCCCCACATGGACCATTTCTCTAATGTATGCACACTTTATTGGCCATGGTGATCATTTTTCATGGTAATCTCACAGTTGATGATGATTTTGTGCTCCACGAGGTAACAAATAGCACTCTTCAAGGAAATGAAATAGGTCGATTTCACTCTCTTGGGCAAGCCTTCACAATTAAAACACTGTAGAAAGTAAATGCAAAGAAAAATACTAGCACAAGGAGAATCACAATGACAGTTATTTTTGGACAATCGTCCCCGAAAAACCTAGTCTGGGGAAACCAGTGCAGCAGATGAGGGGTTCTTTATTGATCTTCAACAAAAAATTCATGTACAAGATGCAACTAGCATAATAGAAAAGATATCTCTGTCAGAATTTTACAGACAACTTCCTCACACTCCTTGATGAGATTCTAATCTAGGAGAGGACCTGGTACCCCCTCTATCACTAGCTGTGTCAGCTTTTGCGTAGGGACTGCGCAGTCCGAGCGTCTCAGCTTCTGCGCTGCCCCTCTGTGTCACAACTTCTGGTTGTCTCTTCTTTGCTCCTTTTCTTCTGCTCATGCCTCTTGATTGCTGCTAATACCCTCTCTCCTCCTCACCTGCAAATCTCCCTCTTAATTGATTTCCTCTTGTCGAACTGCGACCAGTGAGGAAATCAATTTTACTCGGGTAACTGAGTGTCTGCCTAGTGTGTTTTCCAAATGCTCATCGAAGTCCTTATAATCCTCCAGTTGAGTATTCAACAGGCCAGATTAGATTCTAATTAATGGCTCAGATCATATTGACTTGATCCTCGTCTTCTTCTAGAAGTTTCACCCACAGTTAGATTAATACACTTTAATTATTTTAATTTTCTAAGTTTAGACTTAGGCACTCATTAAAAATAATTAATTATTTTAATAAAACTGTCTTCGGGTGGAATTTCCCAAAATGATTTCTGGGTATTGTGGAATACATGTGTTTAAGCCTCCCTGCAAAATTTGAGACTTAGAGCACATCTGATGCTACTAGAAATCAACAAGATTGTCATAATCCTCATAGATAAGAGAAGTCAGTGAACTTATCAAGGAAAAAGGTCTCCTTTGAATTCATGGGAGGGAACTCTCAAGGTCCTCTCATCCCTATGTAGCAAGAAAGGAGACATAAAAGAGATATATGAAATGCTAGAAAATATACTCTCTGAAATAAAGTGAAGAAGGTCATATCACTTAAGATTTGATTGAAGGTATCAAAGGTGAAGGAATATCTTCATAAGATCTCAATTGGGAGACCTGTGAGAGATGATAAGAAGTTGATCATCATTGATACACTAACTGATGAGCAAGGTGACAAGTGTCCTTGGGACAAGAAAGTTACGTCATTCAACAACTTGTGGTCTCTATATAAGATGGAAAAAGGACAAGTTGTGGGAAAAAGTGTTAAAGGCTAAAGAACTCAAACATTTGCAGAAAGGAAAGGGAAGTTTGGTTCTCACGCAAGACAAGCTCATATTACCAGAAAGATGGAGGAAGCTGGAGAAAAAGAACAAGGGAAGGAGTAACAAATCTCTACTATGTCTGGGATGGTCTCCTTCAAAAAAGGGTGTTATCATAAGCTCCTAAATCTTTTGTTATGGATATGACCATGATAAATAATAAGATGAATTACGGCATCATGCAAGCATTAGAAATAAGAGCTCGTGACATCACCATGGGAAACATGAAGGACAAAATCCATGGCAGTCAAACATTAAGGATATAGCTCTTGGGAACCTCATTGGACATTGTAGGAAAGGAAGAAATCATCTAGTACAAGGCTCATCATACATAAAGTCAAAAAGGAAATATTTGCTAGATGGGGATATGCAAAATCCTCAAGATTCTCCGAAGGAATTCTCATCAGAGGGTTCACTGATCTAGAGAGGAAGCAAGTGTTTCATCAGGAAATCCAACTTATGGAATTCATGAGATGATGGTATGATGACATGAGAAATGAAGTAGATCAAGGGATTGAAGATCTTTTGAATCAAGGAAGCTGTTGGAAGAAGCCTAGATGACCTAAAGGTAAAATGAGGTATGTATGCTTGTATTTAGTATTAGAATGTCATGTCATGTGGTTGTAGGTAACATGGATCATTACTTCTATCTTGAGAAGCATGATCAAGGGAAAAAGGATCTCCTCCTCTGAAAGGATGCAGGAAGGCATAAGTCACACTAGATGAAATTAACAAAATATGTCCTGATATGAAGTATCAGGTGGTTGACTACAATGAAGAAACTCTGATTGAAAGCTCCTAGGAATGGAGTATGAGGAAGGAAGAGATCGTGAGATATGCAACCTTGATAAAGGCGATCAACATCCAAAAGACCAAGAAGGCTTCACTAGGAAATCTCCCGGAAAGATATGAAAACTCCGATGAAAAGGATGAAGACCCTTGAAAATGGATATCTTTGGGAGATGTGTCAACGTGTATGCAAGATGCTGATACCTACAGGAAGATGTTGATTTGAGGTAGCATCACATGTGCTCTAGCCACGAAATTTGGTTGAGAGTTGGAGAAAATAACATTGTAAATAACTTGTTAAGGAAAATAACAAGTAGGTAGGAATAAATCAGATAAAGTGCATGGAGGGTTTCTAACTAAGTAAACTTAGAAACTTTAACATGGTATCAGAGCGTGATTACAGATCACATGAGGACTAAAAGACATTAGCTGAGCGGAGCAATAGCAACATAAAACAACTGTCCCGAGGTGACAGAAGCTCTTTCTAACAACGCAAAAGACAAGGAGTGTGACGCAGAACCACCCAGGGCCACGCAGAGGAAGCTGAGAGCTACGCAGAGCCCTAGAAAGGCTAGCGTTGCTAACGTAGAGGGCTAGAGGGCTGACGCAGGGCATCCCAGGGCTGACACAAATCCATTTAGGGTGACATAGAGCTAGCGTGAGGCAGAGGGGTTGACACAGTTCACAGAGGCAGTTGCTGGGATCTAGAAGGCTGCAGGAATATTGCAGAGTGGAGCTAGTGGGTACTGTAGTCAGAACAGTACTTGACAGAGCAAGGCCAAAGGAGTTGTTACCGAGGATTTCTAGCCGAGGAACCTGGATCAGCAGTGCAATTGCATAAGACGATCAGAGTAGGGGGCATGTCGACAAGCTGTAGAAGGATTTCCACGAGGGAAATCAGGACTCAAAGGGAGTCCGGAAGAGAACTTGCAAACAGGAAGTAGAGACTCAGAGGTGTCGAATAGAGAACTTTGAGGAGGGAAGTAGAGGAGCATCATGGCACTACACGGGGTAAGAGACTAGGATAGATTGGACGGAGCATCGAACTTCGCAGTCTGGAAGGCCAAAATCTTATCAGTGCTTGACAAGAATTGTGTAAAGAACTTCGCCTTGAAGGTAACAACTTCCTAGTCGACCCCAGTGATAATGATAGGTACGAGGAGGCGATGGTGAGGGCCAAGTGCATTATCCTTGATGGGGTCAAGGATCATGTGGTACCACATATAGCCGAGAAGGAAATGGCATTTGAGATGTGGGAGGCTCTCAAGATTTTGTATCAACATACTTCTGTGCAGAGAAGAATGTTGCTCGTGAATCAGATGAGGTCGTATCAGATGAAGGGACAATCGATTGACACCTTCCTCGGAGGACTGAATGAGATCCGAGACCATTTGACTGTTATAGGAGCGAGACCGGATCAGGAGCTGATGGTGAGGACAACCCTGAATGTTGTCTCAAAAGACTGGGAAGTATTGGTCCAGAGTATACTGGGCAGAGGGATACTTCCACCTTGGGATGAGATGTGGGCAGCTCTTGCTAGGAAGAGATCAGATGGCAGTCGAAGACAGGTAGCAGTAGTAAGGGGATCAAAGTCAAGCAGGAGGAGGAAGATGTGGCCATAGCATCTGAGGGAAAGCAGGAAAAACGGAACAAGAAAGATCTCTCCAAGATCAAGTGCTTCCACTGTGGGGAGGTGGGTTATTATGCGACCCAGTGTCCAAGGAAGAAGAGTAAGGGAGAGTCTTCTGAGAATAGGGCAGTGCTAGCACGGGCAGAGAAGGAAGTTTTGACAAACGATGACTATGCCATGAGTGCACATGCACCACTTGAGAGGAAGTGGGGAGACATCACGCTGTAGTCAAGAGGACTACAGGCACTGAGGGGCAGGATCCTTGAGGTACCCAACGTCTTGGATTAGACCTTGCTACGGGAGCCCCGTTGAGGAGTAGCAGGACAATGGGTAGAGATGGATGCGGATGAAGCGTAGAGAGAGCTACAGTGCAGGAGTCTCGAGACAGCGCAGAGCTAGCAGGTTGCAGCAGTGCGAGAGGCACAAAAGTGTTGCACCAATGTAGGAAGGCACAGAGAGGTGTGCAACGGTGCAAGATGCAGGGAGTTGTTGCAGTAGCGCAAAGGTCAGAGAGGGAGCACTTATCAGTGGTAGAGGGAGCTTCAACATCAATGGGTGTTTCTAGCCCAATAGGGAGGTCAGTTGGGAGATCAGTTACTTACTTCTCAGTAACTGAGTTGCAGTGCAGTAGTGGGCAGCACGATGCAGCATGATGAGAGGAGATGCAGTGCTGGGAAAAAGGACCAACAACAACATGGATGCAGAGGGAGCTGTCGTACAGATGCAGTGCTGGGAAAAAGGACCAACAACAACATGGATGCAGAGGGAGCTGTCGTACAGATGCAGTAGTGGAAGTGGAAAAACAATGGGTAGCAGTGCAAAGGTTGTTGGGCAAGAAAGCCTAGCATCAGCACAGGTACCGATGCCAGTTGTTCAGAGTAATACTCAGTGAGGAGTATTGCTAGGGCACAATCCTCGCTAAGAGGGAGTGTTGATTTGGGGTAGCATTGGATGTGCTCTAGCCACGAAATTTGGTGGAGAGGTTGGGGCACATGAGATCTCCAATACCCAGAAAGGGTTTGGGTAAATTCTAAATAGATTAGGAGATATTAAAATAATTAATATTTTTAATGGATAAAATATTAATGTGTATTAATATGAATCTGTGTTAGACTGGTCCAAAAGACATGGATCAAGCCAGATCTAATCTTATCTGTTGATTAGGAACTTAATCTCGGCTGTTGAGATATCAATAGGAAAAGTATAAGAGGAGGTTTGAGGGTCACTTGGAGAATACACCAGAGAGTGATCAGTCATTCTATTCTCTAGAGCGTGGTTTGCTAAGAGAGATAGAATTAGTGATTAGGAGAGCAGCTGAGGGGCATTGAGAATAGAGAGGCAGAGAGGAAGAGATAGTGTCGAGATAGTGGCAACGTAGCCAGAGAGAGAGACGCAGGAGTAGCCAGTGCTCACGCAAGGCCATGCAGAGGTAGCTAAGTGCTGCTCAAAGCACCAGAGTGGCCAGTGTAGCCGACACAGAGGCTTAGAGAGCTGATGTAGGGCCTCCTGAGGCTGGCACAGGTCAAGATAGGCTAATGCAAGGCCAACGCTGGGCTAGGAAACGCTGATGCAGTCGAGATTGGGCACACGCTGGTGTTTCTGGGGCAAATTGGTGCTGAGTCGCTGTCGGAAGGATTATCCGGGGTTTCAGCCAGTAGATTTGTCAGAAATTGAGAGGTATTACTGCTAAGGAAATTCTGTGTCGGGTAGTCCAGTTTCGGCACCCAGATTGTACTATGATATTTCTTAATAAGAAACCCCTCAGATAACTACACCGGTTTTTTCACATTGGGATGTTCCGGGGACATTAGTCCAAAACTAATGGTGTCATGTGGTGTGTTTGTTCTTGTTTCTTTTAGTTGCTGTTTTGTAATATGTTGAGCATGCACTAGTGTTTATTTTCAGTGTTTACATTGTAAATAACTTGTTAAGGAAAATAACAAGTAGGTAGGAATAAATAAGATAAATTGGAGGGTTTCTAACTAAGTAAACTTAGAAACTTCAACATGGTATCAGAGCTTGATTGCAGATCATAGGAGGACTAAAAGACATCAGCTGAGCGGAGCAATACCTACAGAAAACAAATGTCCCGAGGTGACAGAAGCTGTTTCTAGCAACGCAGAAGCCAAGTAGTGTGACGAAGAGCCAGCCAAGACCACGCAAAGGAAGTTGGGAGCTACGCAGAGCCCCAGAAAGGCCAGCGTTGCTGACACAGAGGGCCAGAGGGCTGACGTAGATCTATCTGGGGTGATGTAGAGCCAGCGTGAGGCAGAGAGGGGCTAACACACTTCACAGAGAGGCAGTTGCTGGGGTCTAGAAGGCTGCAGGAATATTGGAGAGTGGAGCTTGTGAGGTATTGTAGTCAGAATAGTACTTGACAGAGCAGGGCTAGAGGAATTGTTACCGAGGGTTTCTAGCTGAGGAACCTGGATTAGCAGTGTAGTTGCACAAGACAATTGGAGTAGGGGGCATGTCGACAAGCGGCAAAAGGATTTCTAGGAGGAAAATCAGGACTTAGAGGGAGTCCAGAAGAGAACTTGCAGACGAGAAGTAGAGACTCAGAGGAGTTGAACAGAGAACTTCCAGGAGGGAAGTAGAGGAACATCAAGGCATTACACGGGGTAAGAGACCGGGATAGACTGGACGGAGAATCGAACTTCACAGTGTGGAAGGCCAGAATCTTATCAGTGCTTGACAGGAATCTTGTAAAGAACTTCGCCTTGAAGGTAATAGCTCTCCCAGTTGACCCCAGTGATAATGACAGGTACGAGGAGGCGATAGCGAGGGCCAAGTGCATTATCCTTGACGCGGTTAAGGATCATGTGGTACCACATATAGCCGAGAAGGAAACGACATTTGAGATGTGGGAGGCTCTCAAGAAGCTGTATCAGCATACTTCTGTGCAGAGAAGAATGTTGCTCGAGAATCAGATGAGGTCGTATCAGATGAAAAAGGGATAATCGATTGACACCTTCCTTGGAGGACTGAATGAGATCCGAGACCAGTTGATTGCTATAGGAGCGACACTGGATCAGGAGCTGATGGTGAGGACAACCCTGAATGCTGTCTCAAAAGACTGGGAAGTATTTGTCCAGAGTACAATGGGCAGAGGGACACTTCCACCGTGCGACGAGATGTGGGCAGCTCTGCACCAGGGAGAGATCGGACGACAGTCGAAGATAGGTAGCAGCAGGTAGGGGATCAAAGTCAAGCAAGAGGAGGAAGATGTGGCCCTAGCATCTGAGGGAAAGCAGGAAAAATGGATGAAGAAAGATCTCTCCAAGATCAAGTGCTTCCACTGTGGGGTCACACTACTAGCACTGCTGTCCCATTGTTGGTGACATAGCCATTCCATGTTTGCCATACAGCTGTCCCATTGTTAGTGACATGCTGCTCCTATGATTGCTTGCTGTCCCATTTGTGTTTGCAGCATTGTGCTTGCTGTTATCCCATTGTAACCTACAACAATCCAACAATCATGCCCCAAAAACATACCTTGAACAACCTTAATGAACTGCAGCCTAGTCAAGGTAGATGGCTGCCTTCTCATGTTGTTGTTCTGAGCATATGGAAGCCCGTAACACCTCCACGCTGGCCTGTTTTGGAGTGGGTCATTATACGATCCAATGTGCAAGGAAGAAGAGTAAGGGAGAGTCTTCCGAGACTAAGGTAGTGCCAACACGGGTAGAGAAGGAAGTTTTTACAGACGATGACTATGCCATGAGTGCACACGCACCACTTGAGAGGAAGTCGGGAGACATTGAGCTGTAGTCAGGAGGAATACAGGCGCTGAGGGGCAGGATCCTCGAGATACCTAGCCTCTTGGATTAGTCCTTACTACGGGAACCCCGTTGAGGAGTAGCAGGATTGGCTGAGTGGGTAGAGACGGATGCGGATGAAGCGCAGAGAGAGCTACAATGTAGGATTCCGGAGACAATGCAGAGCTAGGAGGTTATAGCAATGCGAGAGGCACAGGAGTGTTGCACCAGTGCAAGAAGGCACAGGGAGGTGTGCAACGGTGTGAGATGCAGGGAGTTGTTGCAGTAGCGTAGAGGTCAGAGAGGGAGCACTTGTTAGCGGCAGAGGGAGCTTCAACATCAGTGGGTGTTTCTAGCCCAATAGAGAGGTCAGTTGGGAGATGAGTTACTTCTTAGTAACTAAGTTGCAGTGCAGCAGGGGGCAGCACGACGCAGCATGATGAGAGGAGGTGCAATGCGGATGCAGTGTTGGGAGAAAGAACCAGAAGCAACACGAATGCAGAGGAAGCTGTTGTACAGATGCAGCAGTGGTGGTGGCAGAACCATGGGCAGCAGTACATGATGCAACAGTGCAGAGGTTGTTGTGCAGGAAGGCCTAGCATCAGAACAGGTACCAATGCCGGTTGATCCGAGTAATACTCAGTGAGGAGTATTGCTAGAGCACAATGGGGTAGCATCGAATGTGCTCTAGCCACGAAATTTGGTGGAGAGGTTGGGGCAAATGAGATCTCCAATACCTAGAAAGGGTTTGGGTAGATTCTAAACAGATCAGGAGATATTAAAATAATTAATATTTTTAATGGAGTCCCTAAGTGTAAACTTAGGGAAAATAAAATATTAATGTGTAATAATATGAATCTGTGTTAGACTGGTCCAAAAGACATGGATCAAGCCATATCTAATCTTATCCGTTGATTAGGGACTTAATCTCAGCTGTTGAGATGTCAACAGGAAAAGTATAAGAGGAGGTTTGAGGGTCACTTGGAGAATACACTAGAGAGTAATCAATCATTCTATTCTTTAGAGCATGGTTTGCTAAGAGAGATAGAATTAATGATCGGGAGAGCAGTTGAGGGGCATTGAGTACCGAGAGATAGAGATGTAGACATAGTGATGGGATAGCAATAGAGTAGCCAGAGAGAGGGACACAGGATCAGCCAGTGCTCATGCAGAGGCAGGTAAGCACTGCGCAGAGCACCAGAAGGACCAGTGTAGCTGACGCATTGGCTCAGAGAGCTGACGCAGGTCAAGATAGGTTGGCATAGGGCCAACATTGAGCTAGGAGAGGCTGATGCAGTCTAGATTGGGCAGACGCTGGGGTTTCTGGGGAAATTGGTGCTTAGTAGCTACCGGAAGGATTATCCAGGGTTTCAGCCAATAGATTTGTCAGAAACTGAGAGGTATTACTGCTAAGGAAATTATCTGTTTAGTAGGCCAGTTTCGGCACCCAGATTGTACTGTGATATTTCTTAATAAAAAAACCCTTAGATAGCTGCACTGGTTTTCCCACATTGGGTTTTTCCGGGGACATTAGTCCGAAAGTAATGGTGTCATGTGGTGTGTTTGTTCTTTTTTCTTTTAGTTGTTGATCTGTAATATGTTGAGCATGCACTAGTCTTTATTTTCAATATTTACGTTATCAATAATTTGTTAAGGAAAATAACAAGTAGGTAGGAATAAATCAGATAAAGTGCATGGAGGATTTCTAACTAAGTAGACTTAGAAACTTCAACAGAAGATGTCGTGATGAAGAGCCTTCTTGAAAGGTACAATTTGATTTAATGTTATGTTTTGATTTCTTGAATAATATCTAGTAGTGGCTCTCATTGAGAGCCTTACGATTTATTAGTAAGTCAAAGGGTCAATGTCATGTATGAAGAAGCTCTTCTTGAGCCTGTTTTTAATGTATACAAGTCTATAGAAAAGTCTAGAAGCCCTCCAAAGACAAGCACAATCCCTCTTGAAGAAGTCAGCCTCAAAATAATAGCAAAAGAGGTCATGTCTGCTCACCTATGGAGACACATCCGTTCAACATGACACATCAGCTCATTTATGGAGGACAAACCACTATAAATACCCAACTAGGGTCTGCGCAAAAGAGAAGGTACAAGAACTCGAACTCCTACAATTCTCAAATGTGTACAGGGTCTGAAATCTGCATTATAGGAGTGTAGAAAACTCAGATACCTCTGCAACTTCGTAGGTGATTACAATGAGTAATTATAGGCTCAACAACTTAGATTCACTAAAATTTCGATGGTTCAGTATTTCGGATAAGTACAATATTTCGGATGAGTACAATGGTACAATGGTTCAGTGTTTTTCGGATGGATATCACAAAGGCGATGTCTCGGCCTCGTCATAGTCCTAATGAACATTGTCTCGGCATTCTTAGAAGTACCCTTACATTCTTGGTATTCTTGTGAAGTGGAGGACCTTAAAGTATCACTCTTCGTCTCGACATACATTTAAGGTGCAGTTATAATTTGGGCATAGAAGTTGTTGGAAAT
>APFE030708775.1:2873-26106 GCA_000404065.3 Pinus taeda
ATAAAGCCACAAAAATAACAATAGAGGGATTCTATGGGGCAGAGTAATAACAATATGGGGGAAATAGGGGCACAACAACATTAATAAGGGGTACAACTACCATATTAATGGGGTAATCACTAGTATTATAGGGACCCAATAGTCGTTGATAATCAGAGTATAATGATAATGTTTACTAAAATTAGTTGTATAATCATAAATAATTAAGGTATAAGTTTGAATATATCTATAAAGAATCTGAGATGATGACATGTACATATTGGTTACAAATGTTGTTGGTCATCAAATGTGATGATGGAGTGTGGCATAGAAGACTCAATCATTTGAATATTAACAACCTCAAGAAGGTTAAATAAATGAAAACATATATTTCTCAATTTGATCTAAACAAAGGAGGAGAACATGATGCATGGAAATCCCTTCCTATCAAATGATGAAAATCATGTTAATAACCTTCTTTCCCTTGTTCACTTTAATGTTTTTGCATCAATGGGTACCACTTCATGTTACACCGGATAATCCCTCTTGTGGACAAGAGCGATCTCCCTAGATCCTAAATGGAAACTAGAAACAATCATGACAACTGAACTGACTATTTCCCTAAGTTACACTTGTTCGTATTATATGCAGTATAGCTAATGGATCAACCATTTACCAATTTCACGAAATGCTTGATGAAGATCCCTTGTTGTGACTTGACGTATTTCTTCAATGCTTGATAGGACCTACAAACATAAACCATCAAAGGATCAAAAGCACATGTGATATAATAATCCAAAAAACATAGCCTAATGATCAAGGAAAATAGGGGTTGAATTTTCCTTAATAAATATAATAAACAATTGAAAATCGTTCATCATTCACAAAAGACAAAATCAATGGGATAAAGTGCTCATTTGTATTAATTAGAAGATAAGAGGAGCCTTACAACCTTCGCCTTGATGCCGCGAGGTCCCTCCCAAATGCCTTCAATCTCCTCATCGGATGACAAGCTATCCAATCTCAAACCAACAACATAAGTTTGTATTCTTTGAATTCTGATCTCCCCCCATCCCTCAACCCTCTAGTGCTTTTATAAACCAAAGGGGAGGAAGTTTTAGATCCCTAGGAAGAAGATGAACCTCCTTTAATGAGGGATGAGGTTACCATGAGAAAAGGGATGGAAATGCATCTTAAGAGGGTTATAGTTCGAATAGTCATCACCTGGAAGCATTCAGTTGGGAAATATTCGACAATTATATTTCTATAATGTACTTTTTATTTTTAATTTCTAGAATTCACCTACAAGGGTTTATATTTACAGATAGAGCACAGCTCTGCGTTGTTCTCAGAGTGAATTTCAACGCATGTGCGAGAAACTCCAGAGAAATCGGCGCAAGTGGAACTTAACAGGATGTGAAAGCTATTTGACCCAAATTTCTCATGTAATTCAACATATATTGAGTTGTTTTACTTCTAAGGGAGTTGGTTTCAACATGTTCACAGATGGTAAAAATATCCATAAATTGATCAAGTGTCATGGCGACAAATCGACATGTAACACTTAAATTACTATTATATTGTAGTTTGTAACTTATATAAATAATTTTTTGGGACGTATGTCATATGTAGCATAAGAAACAAATATTTGATAAGTTTTGTGAATTTAAGGATTCGGTAGAGAAGCATACATGATGTAGTATGAAAAAATTGAGAAGTGATAATGGAGGTGAATTAAAGTTTATCTATTTTCTTGTTATTAGCTAGTGATTTGGGATTAAGAAGCAGTATTGTGTGCCTTGTACTTCTCACTAGAATAGGCTACCCAGATTAGAACAAGATCAAATTCAAGTGAAACAACACTTCAACAACTTTAATTTGAGATGTTGAGTCACATTGAGGAAGCTGTGACAAATTTCAATAACTGCCTCAAAATCATAACAAAGCCATTGAATGACATGGATAGAATCTTTCAATAAACAATGTAGCCAAAGGTTGGAACTTTTGAAAGATAATAAGGATGAATTGTTAGGACTCACATTGGAACAAAACTTTCTAAAGTATATGGTAGAAAAATATTTGCATGTTATAATCTAGAAGAAGCCTGTGAAGAATAATATATGGACATTTCTCACTTGTGTGAAAATTGTAAATTCTAAAACTTTACAAGTGAAGCAATGTGTATAGATTCTTAGTAAAAAGCATAAAGTAAACAATGACACACTCTCAATACATAAATATTTACCATGGAAACCCTTAAATGGGAAAACCAACATAACCTAGAGTTGCACCTCTATCTTCTCCTTATATTAACTTAGTCATTCATAATATAATATTTAGGTATTACTTAACATTTAAAACCCTAATCCATTAAAATAGACTAAATTTTAACCCTAATCCCTTAATTTAGATTATATTACAATGGGTCAAAAATCATTATCCAAAAAACATAAAACATACCAAAAATGAACCTAAAAAAATTACCTCATTGATGGGGGTATAGTCTATATGTGAAGAATATCACACATATACAACAAAGACATCTACTTTTAACTTCTCTTTGATGACCATATTCCTCTAGATAATGTGAAAACCATAAAGAAAAATCATGAGTGGGTAATAGCCCGAAGGGTTAGCTCAGTTGGTTGAGTCCCTATTGTTAAAGTTCTTATGCTTTTTTTAACCAGAATGAGCAGATTTTTTATATCAATAAAAGACGCCCATTTACAAACAAAACTAAGATTTTACAATGTGTTTTCAAGCCGATTGAGGGTTGTTGATACATCATTTGTTCTACATTCCTTTTATAAGAGTACTCACTGTGATTTTCAAAAAAAATTCCTCATTCCAAAGCTCCTATAACCATATATTCGACAAAATTGGAACAATAAATATTTACATTTGTATTGTGACATTCAAAAATAGTAAGTAAACCTAGAGAGACTAAGCATCCATTGGCGCTAGATTATTCAGGTCCAGGCCCATGGAGACTTCTTCATTACTCCTATTCAGATGTAGCCCGGTGGAGTCTTCGTCGTTACTCTTGCTTCTCTCCTCCACCTTGAGCTTCAACTACTCAATTTGTTGCTGCAGAGCGTCGACCTCATCATCCAATTGGTGAATACATTCCTTATTTTCAACCTATCTCTCCTGCATAGCCAGGTTCTCCTATTGCTATTGGTGGATGTTATGCTACAAAACAACCAATCCATCCCGTAACTCCAAGTGGTCTTGCACATAATTGATGCGGATTTTTTGATTTCTACTTCCAACCAGAGAATTTCCCACCCGTTACCCCCTTGTCCTCGTCTTGTGATGACCCCATGAACCCGACAAGAAGTTATCCTCGGCACTTTTCACACTCGTATCCATCTCCAAACTTCCCTCAACCGGCTTCTCCAAAATGCTACAGACTCTATCGCGCGCTCCTGACTCCAATATACCCTTGACTCACTGCTCCAAGACCCCACCATTCTCCACACTTGCCTCCAACAAAGCCCCGAGGTTCTGTTCCAAAACCCCCTCCTAGTCCAGCAGAATATCAACACTCCCACTAACAACTTTCTCAATTGTAGCCTCTCTCAGACAGACATCCCTCTTTGGATAAATACTTCAATTATCCCTGAGGCTTTGTTCCAGAACTCACTCCCAATCATGCAAACTAACATCACCCAACCCAGTAGCCCTCACCCAAGAAACTACACTTAGACCATCAGCCCCATGAAGATTACGACACGAATACTCAGGCATACCAGATGCCTTGAGATTTTTCCCTTTAACCCAGACCCAACCACTGACTCACAGTGACCTCAGCTTCAGCCGCCAGGCCTTCGTAGAGGCCACGTGAGCATAAAAGAACCTTAAACCATAAAAAATAAACATACCATTATTCCTTAAATAGCAGATGCAGGATTGTGTGATGATGCAACACTATAGGGAGGAACTGGTGGAGTTGTAATCTCGATGCACCTCCATAAATTCACAACAGACTGCCATTATTTCCCAGCTCTACTCCTAGTCCTCCATTCCCATCCTAAGCTTCCTCTCACGAGAGAGCAAGGCGTGTCCGAGCACGGGAATGAATTGCATCTCTGAATTCCCCATTATCTTCCAATCACCCGAGATGGTGCGTCGCCCTTTGCACCATGATCCAGGGTATGGGAGCTGGATACACATGCATTGAAATCTTCCATGCACAAGTGTTGTGCCAAGGTGATGAACACAGACACATTGCGGCCACAAGCAGAGGAATCCCATGCCACAAGGCTCCAGAACAGGCTAAGGCTCACACGGAATGATGCAACATGGCCCAAGGTGCAGGGGGATGAAGTAGAATTGAGAGGGTAACATGACGGAAAGGAGGGGTGGTAGAACAAAACAGAAGAGGGGAACAACAAGGAGGGAGATAGGAAAATGGCAGAGGATATGGACAAGGGGGTTAAAAAGGAAAGAGGGGAAAAGGGGGAAGGGGAAGGGGGGGTCAAAAAGAGAGGGAGGGCGAAAGGGAGGGGGGAGGACCCAATAAGCCAACATTAGAAACCCAATTGTAAATTCCCCATTTCTGTTGTTTGCTAACTTCCTCGCTAGACCAAGAGTAACATCCCCAACCCAGAACTTGAATCTCATTAACACAATTAGGGGATTCTAGTCGTGCCATCGACCTTGTTCACAGTATTCATTTCTTATCTCAAATGACAAGCTTGGTTTTCCTATTTGTCAGCTTCTTGGTTATTTCTTCTGAGAATATGGAAAAAGGACACCAAATAGAAGGAGGGGATCAACCTTTGGGATCTCTTGATAATTTGGTTTAAGATAATGTTTTTAGTTGATGAAGTATAGATCATATGCCTAATGATTATCATGGAGTCCCCTAAGACTTGTATTTTTTTAATGCCCTTCTTTTGAGCCAATGTGAGGCCCACGAACAAGCCATACGCTTTTGCTTGGTTGTTTGTCTTCCTTCCAAGCCCCCAAGCATATCTATCTTCAATGATTCCTCTGGGATTAATGAGAATCATTCCCCTCCTACCACCCCAGTTAAAGCACCTATGTTATTGAGAGGTCATGAGTTCAATTCTCTCAACACTCTTGGGGTCAGGCTTCATGGTTGAGCCAAAAGAAAGTGATCCTTTTGGGTAGATCTACTTGGTACGAATATTTTGTGGACTTAGCAGTCATCGATCTTCGAGGAATGTGAAACACATACAAAAAAAATGAAAAAAAGGCATGAGTAGGTCACGTCTACTAGTGGCGATGGGTCTGGTTAGGGTTTGGGCGCGTTTCAGGTGGTTTCCTGCTCAGGTCCCGGGTGATGACAGTTCTGACAGCAGCTATCTCTGGAGGTCAGGAGCAGGTCTTCGGGAAGTTTTCTTGAAGGGCGCAGGTGGAAAGCTGGAGGTCCCCTCGAGTAAGGATAAAAGTTTTTTACTGTTTAGTTTTTGCCCCATTGTTTTATCGTTTTCCACCGTCGTGGATGCTCCAGTTTCCCTCATCGCCTTGGGGGTAGTTTTTCCGTGAATTTGGGTAGCGGTGGGTTTTCCCTTGTTTGCTGCCGGTTTCATTGCGGCATTTTAACCATGGTTAACCCGGAGGAACTGGTGGACTTAGACCCAACTCTTGAAGATATTCTGTCCATGTGGGGTAAAGACACATCATCGCAAAGTGTGGAGCATTTCTTTGGCGTTCAGAAATTGATAGAACCGGTTCTACATCAATCGACGGGTTTTCCTCCGTTTCTGCATCAAGGTGGGGTTTTAGCTCCTGAAAATGTTTGGGTCATCAAGCAGGGTGAGCAGGTCCGGGTTTCTGAGGTTTCAGCGGCGAATGGGTTGATTTCAGATGCCTCTTTGGCGGGTTTCAAGGGTAAGACAGTGGTAACGCGGAACCCTCCATCTGTTGGTAAAGAAGACACAGTATCTCCTGGTCGGCCTGCAGGCATCGCTCTTGACATTCCAGCCGGTGGTTGCCTGCCTCTCTCAAGGGTTTCGACACCATCAGAACCCCGACCCTCTAGGGCTTCTCTTTCAGAGGGTTGCGAGGGGTTTTTTGGTGTTGGGGAAGGTGTTCCGAGGTCAGGAGGGACCCCTATCGGTGAAAAAAGTATTCCAGATTTTCATGCAGGCGGTCCGTCTATTTTTCAACAGCCCCATTTGGGGGATACCCCCCCCCCCGTGGAAGTGACACAAGAGGAACTAGTTTGGTCTGAATCCCCTGGGGTCATTGGGACTTCTAAAGAAGACCTGAGGAAAAGAGGTGGTAAGAGAAAACCTCAGAAGTAGTTTGGGGCTTTTGAGCTAAGAAACAATTTGGTCTTAGGCATGGAAGTATCGATAGAGGAATCTTTAGAGGTTGTCGACTGCACCATTGTCGGCAGGGCAAGGGGAAAGAAATTCTCTCCAACGGACCTCCAGTCATGGGGGGAAGATCGTTTCAATAATGGAAGCCCTTTACGTTTTGAAGCCAGGTGTTTGGTCAAAGGTTGGTTCATGTTAAAGTTTGATGAAAAGGTAGCAGCCGATTGGGTTTTGGGGTAAAAAATGGTACATTGGGAAGATACCAGTCCTGCTGAAACGTTGGACTCCACTGTTCGATGCCATCAAGGAAAGTACAGAGGTTTTTTCAGTTTGGGTTAGGGCGCAGGGCCTCCCATTTTTTCTCTGGACAGAGGCGGTCTTTCAATCTATCGGGAACACGTTGGGTACTTTTCTGGAGGCGGATATGTCTTTTAAGGAGACAAAGGTTATGGCAACTTCTCGCATACTGACAAATCTGGATACGAGCAGAGGGTTGGCCAAATCAATCCCTCTTCAGTATAAGCAGTATGTTTTTGATCAAATTCCTGATTACGAACACCTTCCGTTTCGTTGCCATATCTGCCATGATTATGGCCATCTTGCAAATCACTGTCCGCTTCTCAGAAGATGAAGGCGCTTTAGAAGAACGCAAATTTTCAGAGATCCAAGGAACTATTAGCATCATGCTCCTCAGGAGAAGGATGCTCCGACGCCTCAGAACGATTCGGAGCAGGTCGTCCGGGGAGATCAATCCGAGGAAGCTGCTATCGATCCCCAGATCCCTGTGGCGTCTCAAGTGGTAGATCCCTCGCCGGCTGATGTTGGGGTGGCGGCCGATCGGTGCATACATCCAGATCAATCTATGCCCTACGAGGAGACCTCGGGTAAGTGCCCGATTCCACACTATCTTTCATCTCAAGATCGGGATCTTTCAAATTTTCTTTCACATAATACACAATCTTTATCCTCATTTCCTTTGGCAAACCAACCGGATGGAGGAGCCCTTGATGTTTCGACCCATGTCCTTGAGACACATTCTGTGGAGTTTTCGGTTCCTGATCTTAAATGTAACCAAAATTGGCCTCCCCTCTCGCCCTCGGTTCAAAATACTCCATGTCCCTATAACCTTCGGTCTATGGGGAATAAACTCAATCAGGCCGTGACTTATAGTGGGCTTGGCCATTCCCCTTCTCAAGAAACTCAGAGGGGTAAAAGAGGCAGAAAATCAAATCTTTCAAAAGCTAAATTGAAAGCCAAATTTGATGTGGCGGATGGAAAGCAATATTCTATCCCTGGGGTACTTAGAGCAGTGCAGACCCCCTTTCCTGGTTTAAAATGATTATATCATCATGGAATTACAGAGGCTTGGCCAGTAAGCCTAAAAAACTGGCCCTAAAAGAGTGGCTTCAAAAATCAAACTCTGATATCATCTTCCTTCAAGAGACATTGGGAAATGGCTCGGAGGTGGAGACATGTCTGAAATCCTTGTTACCAGGTTGGATCTTCCATGCTATAGACTCTTCGGGCCATTCGGGAGGCCTCGCCATTGGCTATAGAGAGGGAAGAATCAAATGTTTAAACCAATGGGGTTTGAGGAACGCAATGGGTATGGAAATAATGGCACCAGAATTTCCCTCATCCTTCCAAATTGTAAATATCTATGGTCCATGTCAAGGAAGGGAAGCTTTCTGGTTGGACTTGCTTGCAAAATCTTTGATGAAAATGCCCTTGATGGTGGTGGGTGGTGACCTAAATTTTTCCTTAGGCAAAGCGGAAGCTTGGGGTCCTTCAGCCAGGGAGGATCCTCTGTCGGAATTTTTTCTCCAAATCCTAAAAGACCATAATTTTATTGATCCTTCACCGGTCTCTCTAAAGCCTACCTGGAGGAACAGAAGAATCGGGGAGGATAGGATTGCTAAAAGGCTGGATCGATTTCTGATCTCAGAAGGCCTTGTCAGAAATGTGCCTCTATTTCAGCAATGGGTTGAGGTATCTGGAAATTCTGACCACTTCCCGATTTTCTTGGACCTATCCTTCCCCCCGCCTAAGCCCCCTGCTCCTTTTAAATTTAACTCCTCATGGTTGGAAGAACCCTCCTTTAATTCCCTTTTCAAGTCAACTTGGATCTGCGCCAACAGGAATGCCACAGAAAGTAAGAGCTTTTTATTCATGGAAAACCTAAAGCGTCTTAAGATAGCGACCAAGGCATGGGCAAAAGAAAGACAGAAAAATCAAAATGAAGAATTGATTAAAATCAGTGAGGAGTTGAAGTCTTTGGAAAGTATGGATTCGGATGGGTATTCTACACAGTCCTCCAAAGATCGAATCCTATCTCTTGAAAAAGCACAAAACCAGATACTTATGGCAAAGGAAAAGGAATGGAGATTGAAAAGCCGAGCTATTTGGCTCAAAGCAGGAGATGAAAATACACGGTTTTTCCATAACTTTGCCAAAGGCAGGAAATCGGTAAATACTATCTGGAGACTAAAAGATGAAGAAGGCAGGGGGGTTAAATCTTCCACAGATCTCTCGAGTTTGGGCATGAGACATTTCCAGAGAATCTTCTCGGACCCTGGAGAGACTACCATTGCATAAATCATAAGGACTGCACAATGTTTTCCAAGATTCATTGAGGAGGGTGAGGACGATGACTTATCAGGCCCTGTTTCCAAGGAAGAGGTTGAGGCTGCAATGAAATCTATGGGAAAGGATAAAAGCCCCGGTCCTGATGGATGGACTATCGAACTTTTTCTCCATTTCTTTGATTTAATTGGATCTGATATTGCTGATGTTGTGGAAGAATCAAGGCTGAAAGGAGAAATTTATAAACCTTTTAATTCAACTTTCATCGCTCTTATCCCAAAGAAAGATGATCCGGAGACCTTTGAAGATTTTAGGCCTATTTCTCTCTGCAATTGCATTTATAAAATCATTGCAAAGGTGATAGCAATCAGACTCGTTCCCATCCTGTCCAGAAACATCTCAATGGAGCAATTCGGCTTCCTAGAGGGAAGGCAAATTCACGAGGCTATTGGGGTGGCCCAAGAGGTCATCCACAGTGTCAAACAAAAGAAGAAGAAAGGGGTGATCCTTAAAATTGACTTGTCCAAGGCTTATGATCGAATCAGCTGGTTGTACCTTCGGTTACTGCTCACTCATTTGGGCTTTAATTATTCCTTCATAAGCTGGATTATGGGATGTATCTCAAATGTCAGTTTTGCGGTCCTGATCAACGGGGCTGCATCCCCTTTCTTCAAAAGTCAAAGGGGCCTCCGTCAAGGATGTCCCCTCTCTCCTCTCCTTTTCTTGCTGGTGGCTGAAGGTCTTAGCAGGTTGATCCACAATGCCAGAAGAACAAAAAAGATAAAAGGTATAGAGGTTGCCATCAACCTCTATATTTCTCACCTACTCTTTGTTGATGATATTTTGATTTTTTCTGATGGTTCCCATAATGAATTAAAGGAGCTTAAAGATATTTTTGATCTATTTATGAAAGCTACTGGAATGCTGATAAATTCTGGGAAATCTCAAGTCTGTGTGGCAGGGTTCAATAGGAGAGAATGCACTGCAATGACAAATCTTTTTCCTTTCCATTCTCAATCTTTGGACTCCTCCTTTAAATACTTGGGATTCTGGTTAAAACCGGATACCTACAAAAAAGAGGATTGGAATTGGTTAATTGCAAAGATAGAAGCAAGAATATCGCACTGGAGTTTCAGATGGCTTTCAAGAGCAGGTAGATTGACATTATTAAAATCTGTTTTATTAGCTATCCCGGTATATTGGGTTGCCCTTTCTTGGATCCCCAAAGGCATTTTGGAGAAAATTAGAAGGTTGTGTTGCAGATTCTTATGGGCTGGTTCTAGTGAGAATTCTGTTCTTCCATGGGTGGCATGGGAGAAGATAGCTAGACCAAAAGATTGGGGTGGCTGGGGAAACAAACGGCTTCCGGAGTTCAGTCTCTCCTTGGCTGCCAAGTCAGGATGGAGACTTATAACGGTAGAAAACCTTTGGACAAGGGTGATAAAACGAAAATACATTGATCCTATGCCCTTGGAAGATTGGATACGAAGTCAGGACAAGAAGACGAAGCATTCCTCCGTTATCTGGAAGGCTACGGTGGAGGCCTTCTTTGTGATCGAGAAAGGTCTTGCTTGGAAAGTTGGCGACGGAAAAAATGTTCGCATTGGTAGGGATCCCTGGGTTGGATGCAACCAATCTTATGCTCTATCCCCTGGCATCTTGAGGCACCTAGCCAGCAAAGGATTTTATACTCTAAATCAGGTGGAGAAAGTGGGACTTTCTACCATCTGGGGTCAGGCATGGAAGAATGTTGTGGATATGGGCCTTAACATTAGATGGCATAATGAATGGTCCACATTCATTGATGAACTCCATAGATCAAATGTTAGGATAAATTCTGAACCTGATGCTCTGATGTGGGCGCATGGCAAAACAGGTGTTTACTCCCCAAAAGAAGGGTATGCTTTTCTTATGGAACAGAAAGGATGGGCTGCACCCGAGTGGTGGTCTAGAAATTTGTGGAAGCTTAAATGCCCCTTGAAATCACAGGTGTTCCTATGGTATCTTTTAAAAAGTAAAATCCCTACCTGGGATATCCTACAAAACAGATTTTTCATAGGCCCTGGTAGATGTCCTCTCTGCAAGGCGGACGGAGAATCTATAAACCATCTTTTCACATCTTGCTCTGTCTCGATAAATATCTGGGGGGAATTAACTAATATGTTAAACATCATAGCTCAATGGGAACCAGTTTCGCTGGATGAAGTCTGGAGGAATTGGTGGAACAACCACCCTGATAGCAATCTCAGGAACCTCCTTCCCATTTTTTTCTGGGGTGTATGGTTGACCAGGAATAAATGCATATTTCAAGATCAGGCTTTCTCTTCAACAATTGTGGCTTCAAGTTGTGCTGCTATTTACTCCTCTCTTCCCCCTCCTGAGACAAATAATGCTCCTAACCGAGATATCCCCTTAATCATAAATGAAAACCACCCTTGGGCCTTTTTTGATGGGGCATCTCAATAGAACAGGGCAGGAGTTGGTATCTGTATATATATAAACAATGAGCACTCTCTCAAAGCATCTGTAGGTTTGGGTATGGGAACAAATAATTTCGCAGAACTGGTTGCTCTTCGCCTTCTCATGTGCTGGACCTTACAAAAGAACATCTTGCGAATTCAAATTTATGGAGATTCCATGAATGTTATTAATTGGGTGAATGGGAAATCTATATGCCAAAATCAGATCTTGAAGGTTGTTTTAGATGAAATTCTGTCTTTAAAATCCCATTTTAACAACATCTCAATTTGTCATATTTACAGGGATAAAAACTCGATTGCAGATCAGCTTTCTAAAACAGGCTTACAACAAGTTTTGGGCAGCTGGTCCATAGAGGAAATGAGACAGGGGCAGACTTTCCATTCACAGATTCCGCATTTTGCTCCCCGAGCGTGATGTTTTTCTCTTTTTTTCTCTCTCGTCTACAAATCCTTTTTGGCTTCTGGATCATGGATTTTTGCGGCAAACTCTTTCTGCTCTCAAACAATATCTCCCCGGTCCTCCAAGGGACGATATGATCGTTCTTGCTGTTTCGGCATCCTCCTGAATGTAGACGAGATTATTTCTGTTTCTATGTTTTTTTCATATGACAGTTTGAATATACAGTATCTATGTAAGAGGCTGTTTTCCTTCCTGGAAGGAGGCCTCTCTGTCTATATTTTCTTTTTGTGCTATAACAGTTGCGGGGTTCTTTCTTCCGCATCTCTGTAGGCGGTTCTTTTTATACTTGTGGAACGGGTGATGTCTATGCCCCTCTATCATGCTTGATATGAGCTGCTTTTGGAATACTTGTATGACTCCCCTCGGTTTTTGGGATGTCTAAAATGTTCTTCTTGTTGTCCTCTGATGGGATGAAGATGATAGTCGATATGTAAAACTTTTTATATCTTCTTAATAAAAAGTTTTAGGTCTTTTTCTTCGAAAAAAAAAAAAAAAAAAAAAAAAAAAAAGAGGTCACGTCTACTAGTTTTTACTTTGTAGTACTCTCTCTAAATCCACAACTTGCCTTTTTTAGTTACTATAAAAGTTATCTATACTATATATGTGCATACAAAATTTTACAAAATATATATTTATTGATCGAATGAATGATGATGTTACAATGAGGTTCCCCTCGTTACAAATACTAGGCAGGGTGCCTTTTATATGAAGAGTCATGTTTCTTTAATGAGACACATCTTTTCATTAATTTATTATTATTTATCATTATGTTTAACTCATTATTATTTATTATTATGTTGTCATATTTCCGCCCCTTTAAAAAGAATTGATTTTTCCTCAAAGCAAGGGTAATGTGGGGTATTTTTAGCGAAAAATTTCAGTTTCCCATGATGAATCTTGTTTCAGAAGGTTTTTCCATTTGATAAGGTGTTTTTTGATGGTTCTTGAATTTAAAAGCTTTTCCTTGGTGGCTAGAATACTTTCTAGTTCTAGAATAATTCTTCCTTCGTTGTCAATTTTTGGAATTTTTTTCTAAACATATTGGTCTTATCCCAACATCTGCTTGGGGCATGACACATGGAAGACTTATGGATGGGAAAATTGTCTAGTAATTTCAATTCATAGGCTACCTCGCTAATTTTCTTATTGATTTAAAAAGGCCCATAGAATTTTGGAGAAAATTTGTTTTTCCCTTGTTGTTTAAGGAAAATTGTTTATAAGGTTGGAGTCTTACAAATACCCAATCACCTTCTTCAAACTTTCTTTTTTATCTATGTTGGTTTGCTTGTTGTTTTATTTATTTTGAGTTGATGCTAAATTTTATTTTAATTCTATGATGATGTTTCATTCTTCATCAACTTGATTCTTTATTGCTTGGACCTTAATGTCAATTAGTGTAAATTCTTCCCAGTTTGGTGTTTCATATCCATATAGGGCCTAGAAGGGAGTCATTTTAGCAGATATGTGGTAGGTGAAAGTATACCACCATTCAATTAAATGCAACCAGTGGGACCACTTGCTCTACATATTTTTCATAAAACATCAAAGGTAAGTTTCCAAACACTTATTTACAACTTCTATGTGATCATTCGTCTATGTATGGTAAGTTGAACTCATATTAAGGGATATCTCAATTTGTTCGCAAAATTATTTCCAGAAGTTCCCTTTAAATTTAGGGTCCCTATCGATAACAATGACCTTTAGAAACCGATGCAATTTATAGATGTTCTTAAAGAAGACATTGACAATTTGTTTTGTGGAGTCTGTCCTTTTCACTATCATAAAATGTGCATATTTCATTAACCTATCAACCATGACAAAGATCTATCTTTTCCATTGGACATGGGTAGTCCTTTGATGATGTCCATTGAGATCTTTTCCCATTTTTTGTTAGGAATGTGCAAGGGGTGAAGTAGCTCCAACATTAGAATATTCTCATTTTTATTTCTTTGACATGTGTCGCATTCGACGAAAAACTTCTAAATATATTTACTCATCCCCTTCCAGCGAAATGATTGTCATGTATTGTAATATGTTTTAAAGAAATCCAATGTGTCATGTTGTTGGGAAACTATGTGATTCTCTTAATATTGTCCTTTTAAATTTTGAAGAAGGACTTAGGTAGATTCTATTTGTGTACCACAAAATGTCATTTTTCCATTCAAATTTTGGATTTTGGTCCAAATTGTTGATTATGGAATAAGATTTTGGATTCTTAGTGTATTCAACTCTAATTTTATCTAACCAATCGGGAATCACCAGTATTGTTGCACTTGTTGTTTCTTCATCTTTTCGTGATAATGCATCTGCAACTATATTCTCCTTCCCTTTCTTATGTAGTATTTCCATATCAAAGGTGGAATTTTTTTCATCCATTTTTGTTGTTCGGTGGAAAATTTCTTTTGTTGTAATAATAATTGGAGACTATTGTGATCTATATGTATTGAGAATTTACTTCATAATAGGTATTATCGCCATTTAGGCAATCCATGGATAATGGAAAGCATCTCTTTATCATATGTAGACTTAAGCTTTCTCTTTTGTTGAGTTTTAGAATTTCAAAAGCTAACGAGTGGTCATTTTAAATTAATATCACACATGTTCAGACTCCTAAAGCATCACATTCTACTACAAAGGGTTTTATAAAATATAGTGTCGCTAACACATGGGTAGAAGACATAACTTTCTTCAATGTCTCAAAACACTCATTTGCTTGGCTACTCCATTGCAAGGAATTCTTCTTCAAAAAAATTGATAGCATAGTTGTTAACCGAGCATAGTTCTTGATGAACCTTTTGTAATACCATGCTAATCCTACGAACCCTCTTAGTTTCCATGCATAATTTGGTCTCTAGCCATTTGATGATTACTTTGATTTTACTCGAATCGACCTTAACTCCCTTAGATATGACGTGGCTGAGATATTCGACTTCTTCCTTACCAAAGGTACATTTAGATATTTTTTCTTAGAATTGATTGTCTCTTAGGAGGGAAAGTACTTGCTCTAGATGCTTAACATGTTCCTTCTATGTCTTACTGTAGACAAGGATATCATCATCATAAAATACTAGGATGAACTTTCTTAGGCAGGGTTTAAAAAGTTCATTCGTAGTTGTCTGAAAGGTGGCAAGGGCATTGGTTAACCCAAATGGAATCACCTTGAATTCATAGTGGCTTTCATGAGTTCTGAAAGTAGTCTTTGGTATGTCTTCTAGTCTTACTCTTATTTAATAATATCCTAAATTGAAATCTATCTTTGAGAAATATATCTCTCCATGAAGCTCGTCCAACATTCATATATAAATGGAATAGGTAACCTTTTTTTATTATATAGTTATCTTGTTCAAGCCTCGATAATCTATTCATATTTTGAAAGACCAATATTTTTTCCATACCAATACTATTGGAGTTGCATATGGGATTCTACTTATTGTAATAACTCCGCACCTTAATAAGTCTTGAATTAATCTTTCTATTTTGGTTTTGTGGTGGTGAGGATATCGATAAGTTTTGATATTTACCAGTGTTACATTTGTTTTTACTCGATTACATGTTATATCCTTCTTTCTAGAGGTAACTTCATTGGTAAGTTTTGGAATACCTTATCGTATTTGTAGACCAATACTTCAATCTTCGGGTTTTGAGAGTGCGTTGTTTTTTTTTTTTGTTATTATCTCCATTTGGTGGCATTAAACAATGTAGAATGGTTCCCCTTCCTTAATCAATTTCATAATTTGCTGAGAGGATGTAATTTGAGTTGGTAGTGGCTGGAATCCAAATAGTTTTATTTTATTCCTTTTGACTTGAACTTGATAAATTGTTTCTAGTGATTTGTAGAGTAGGTTACCAGAGCTTGTAGCCATTTGATTCCCAATATGATATCTACTCCTCCCAAAGATACAATGTAGAATGTCGACTCTAATTCATAGTCTTGCAATTACCGCTTGACTTTGTGACATTTTTTTATTCCATCGATTTGTTTACCATCTTCTACCATCACTCTTATGTCTGTAGCTATAAATACGAGTAGGTTTAATCTTTTTGCGGCATTTACATCTACAAAGCTATGGGTACTTATTGTATGTGTTCTGAGTACATGAAATTTTCCTTTTTTATGTGCTCACACAATTTTAGTGTCTAGGGTTGCACTATTCCTATTATGGCAATAAGTGATATCACGGGCATGTGTTCATCATCTTGTGTATTATGAATATTATTTTATTCCTCGTACTCTGCTTCTAAGTCACTAGTAGATATGCCAAATTCTACCTTGGCTTCAAACGTGTACAATTTTTTGTTGTTGCATATGTGCTTGGATGTCCAATTGTCTCCACAATATCTACATTTTTTTATCCTTTTCTTGTTTGAGTCCTGGTTCTCTTCCTCTCTTAAAGGAGGAGGTATGTACTTACCAGATTTGTCTATTGAGTACTTTTTTAAATTTTCATTTGAGTATTTGTTTGATTTCTCTGGACTTTTGAAGGATGGTTAATTGCTTTTTTGTTCAATCAATTTTATGACATGCTTGTCATCTTCAATTGTTTTAGGTTTACATAGTTTTATTTCACAATGGATATAATTCTTCAACCCACAGATGTACATTTTTAACAATTGTTCCTCTTAAAAATGAGTCTCTAAGTATATATATAACCCATACAATTCATTTTTCCAAAACATATATAGATTCCACATCCATATTGGTACTTGAGCACTTAACAAAGACTCTAGGTTTCTAGATTAACCCTTGCCTTGATTCATGACTATGAGGTGGATTTGAATTTTAATTGGTCATTAATGACCAAATCCCCATAATTTTTCAATGTAGATTGATTTGTAAAGTGATTAGTCTACTCATTGGTTTGTCTAAGAACATGTATCCATTAAATAGACTCAATTTTTTTTACAAGGGATTTAATTTTAGCTAGGATGGCATTGAGCCTATTATCTTTTGAAGGGTTTCTTTTGTGCATAAGCTTGTTGATTAAACTAGAGTCTCCAATAACATTTAATTTGGAGACATTGTGAATTTTTGCTAATGATAGACCTTGAAAACAAACATAAGCCTATGTATGATTATTAGTCTACTAAGCATAAGCATATCACTAATCAAGAATGTTTTGTACGTTTTAGGCATAACCAAATATCTATTTTATGTAAATGTTGTTGTTGTTTAGAATATAATAACTACATTCACTAAAATCAATTGCACAATAATATATTATCGAGGTGGAATGTTAAAGGTATTTACAAAGGTATGAGAAATGGTGGCATTCATATACTAATTATAGGTGCCATTGATCATCAAGTGGAATGTTGAAGGTATTTGCAATTGTGTGAGAAATGTTGGCATGCATATATTGATTATAGGTGTCATTGATCGTCAAGTATAGGTAAATGGTGATGAAGCGTCACATAGAAGATTCAATCATTTGAATTTGACAACTTGAAGGATATCCAATGAATGGTGAGAAACATTTTGAAGATGGATTAATGAATGGTAAGAAAAATTCTTCAACTTAATGTAAGCAAAGGAGTTGTATGTGACACATGTATTGTGGGAAAGCATGTATCAATAGGATCCCTTCTTGCCAAACAATGAAAATTGTGTTAAGAATCTTCTTAATCTTATTAAATTTAATGTTTGTGCATTGATGGTTAATAGATCATTACTATTTTAGTATACTTTGTAACCTCATAGATAATACTTCGAGGCATATAATATATTTTATGAAGCATAAGAATAAAGATTTTATTAAGTTTTGTGAAATAAAGACTTCTTAGATAAGCATACATGATGTAGTATCAAAGTAATTGGTGAATTCAATTTTAACTACTTTCTTGAATTTTGAAATTGATTAAAGATTAAGATGGAGTATTGTGTGCCTTAAGCTCCTTAACCAAACATGCTTGCAAAAAGAAAAAACATGAACAATGTTGAAACTATTAGCCTCATTTCCTTTAGGTGGAAGTGCGTAATATTATTGTTTATATCATGAGAAAGCACTAGCATAAGTCCTTGAGGAGGCTTTTACTAGACTAAAACCTCTAGTTGATCACTTTAGTGTTGAGAAATATATAGGGCAATGATTAGAGTGATTTCTCTTTTCTTGATAATTGCTTGTGATGTCTTTTTACATTGTCTTACTTAGTAGTTTCTTTACTCATTATTATGTTTGTATATCATCAAATATCTACCAAAAGCAAGAAGAATAAGAACACATAATATAGGCTGCAAGCCAAGGCCAAAACCTCTCCACTTGAGAGGAAACCCGCAAATCTCTTCTCTTCCTTATATATTCTTCAATTGAAGAATTCCAAGACCTCTAGATCAAGACCAATACCCTCCAAGACATGGTCCAACCCTTTTGAATGATGTGTTTTCCTTGTCTAAGTCAAACCCAGTCAGATCTCTTCTAGTAGCACAACTTCGACCCCCAACTACAGAATTTTGGCCTTCACTGCAGATCTGAAATTTTCGGCCTTCTTGCAGTTGTTGTTGCCACATGTGTGAGATTATTTTAGATTCCCAAGGCTTCCTTAGACCTTCGCTTGGCTTTGTATTTATTTTGGACCTTGAGGATGGCTTCTTGTGACCTTCGCTTAAACTTATTTCGTTTCCTTATTTAAGATCGAACCTATAGAAGAAAAACCTAGATCAACTGCAAAACCCTAGCTATCCTTCGGATGTGTGAGAGATAAATAGCCTAAAGACAAGTCTCCTTTGTCCTCTTCCTTCTTTGATGTCTTCTTCTTCTTCCTCCTTCACTTCAATGAGTGAGTAATGAATATGATCCAAGGAGGTCGAGTTTCATCCTTTATATAGGCTTCTCAAGATGGATGTTGCTACTCAAATTAGGATGACTTGCAAGCTGCCAAGTCGACTTAGTCTTGAAGGGTATTTTGACACTTTTAAGGACAAAAGTAATTTTATTTACAAGTTACAATGTTCCAAATGGGGTCTTCAACTAATGACAATGACTCTTTTTACTTCTTGACCTAGGACCAACCATAAAAGCACTCAATGGGTGCTTGACCTATAAAAGAAAAGATCTTGAGCATGAAACCCATGCTCCAAAAATAATAATATTATTTTTCTTTTATTTTACAATTTACAAGAATCAAAAGTACATTTCATATTTTACATAAATTGTAAAATATTAAATTGTACATAAATTGTACATGGGCATTCTCAATCCGAAGATATCTCATAATAATAGTTGGATTGGTGGCCCATCTATTTAGCATCATGTCAACCAGCATTGTCATATAGAAAGGCCTTAACTAACAACTCTATCTCTCCACAAGATCAAAGCATAATGTTGGCGAGACCAATGACTTATAAACACCATCATCATTGTCTCTCAAGGTACATACCCCACCCGGGTGTTCACAGAGTATGACCTTCTTTAGACTATTCTTATCTTGGATATCTAGTCCTAAAATAATTTTTCTCCATGCCTACTCTTATCTTAGATTCCCTACCACATCCTCAAAGAGTATCAGATTTCAGATGTTTACCCAATCCTCTATTTTGTCTTCCCAAGTGAAGACAATAATGATGTGCATATCTCTTCCTCTCAATCAAGGAGGATACATCAACTAAAACAAGCTTGGCCCTTAGATATACAAGCTTCTTATTAGGAAGAGATTTTATCAATATGTCATCTACTTGCTCATCGGTAGAGATATATTGTAGTTGCAACACACCATCTTGTACTAGCTTCTTAATGTAGTGATACTTGTTGTTGATATGCTTTGTCTTTCCATGAAATACTCGGTCTTCATACAATCAATACAACTAGTGTTATCACAGTGTATCACTGTAGGGCCCATTGGTCCTTCAAATAGGTCTGATAACAACTTCCTTAACCATAAAACTTCTCTTCTTACTTCATAAGTTGCAATGTACTCAACCTTAGCACTACTCAAAGAAATTGTATCTTACTTTATGCTCATCCATGAGATCATGGAGGATCCCGAACTAAAACATCCTCTTGTAGTGCTCCTTCCATCCTCCTCACTACCTCCCCAGTTGGAATCTATACATTCAATCAAGTGGACATCATTACTCCCATCATGTTTTAGGAAGTAGTGGATTGTTCTTTGAAGATATCACAATATATGTTTTGTTGTTATCCAATGATCATGCTTCGGCTCCACTTGGAATTGACTGAGAATATTTACTGCAAAACATATGTATTGTCGAGTATTCACAAAGTACATTAGTGATACAATCAATTTCCTATACCTGGAAGGATCCATAGGGCTTGATTCAAAACTCCTTAGTCTTTTGAAGTTTGTGATCATAGGGGTTGTCATTGGTCTGCAATCCATCATGTCAAACCTCTTCAACATCTTGATCACATAATTTCCTTGACCTAGATAGATCTCATCAGGTCCTTGCCAGACTTCCAATCCCAAATGGTAGTGCATCAGCCCTAGATCCTTCATGCCAAATTTTGCTACTAGTTGCTTCTTACATTCTTCAATTCAACCTTCCACGCTTGTCAATAGAAGATCATCCATATACAGAATAATGATTACAAACTCTCCCTTCACAGCCTTAATATAAAGGTTTGGATCAGTAAAACTCTTTGGGAAGCCTAATATTTTAGGTATGCATCCATCATAGCATACCATGCCCTTGGTGCTTGCTTGAGGCAGTATAATGCCTTCTTCAATCTGCAAACATATGCCTTTATGTCTTTAACTTCAAATCCCAAGGGTTGCTCTATATAGACTTCCTCACCAATTGTACCATTAGGAATGTAGTCTTTACATCCATTTGGTGGATGTTCCATCCCATTGATGTTGCCAAAGAGACCAACAAACAAATAGTTGTATATCTTGTTGTTGGAGAAAATGTATCTTCATAATTGATGCCTTCTTGTTGAGAGAAGCCCCTAGCCACAAATCTTGCCTTATATTTATCAATACTTCCATCTATTGCATGTTTGATCTTATAGAGTCACATGGAAGTTACCACAAATTTGCCTTTAGGTCTAGGTACAGTCTCCCAAACTCCATTCTTCATTATAAACTGATATTATTCATTCATGGCATCCTTCCATTCTTGGTTGTCCAGTACATGTGATGTCCTTACTCAGGCTAGGGGAAAGTACATTCCTCAGGTCACCATTAGTAAAGTATGAGAGGATAAATGTCAGATCCTCGACCAAATCATCGATCTAACCCCAATTCGACGAATTTACGCGAAGGCTCTCGTTCCATAATTTTACCATTGGTGAACACTCCAATAGATGAAGACTGTCGTATTATCAAACTGTTCCAAACCTTAGTAAGAGGAGATTACCATGGAAGAATAGAAATTGCTTATATATTTGGTTGAAACGATTGTCATAGTGGATATCTCCGAAGGATCCTTACAGTTCATTTCAATTACGAAAAAAAAAAAAAAAAAAAAAAAAAAAAAAAAAAAAAAAAAAAACAAAAACAAAACAAAACAAAAACAAAAAAAAAAAAAAAAAAAAACACAAAAACAAAAACAAACAAAAAAACAAAAAAAAAACAACACAAACAAAAAACCAAAACACAAAAACAAAAAAAAACAAAAACAAAAAAACAAACCCACCCAAAACAAAAAAAAAAACAAACAACAAACAAAAAAACAAAACAAAACAAAAAAAAAACAAAAACAAAAACAAAAAAAAAACAAAAACAAAAAAAAAAAACAAACACACCCCAAACAAAACAAAAACAAAACAAAAACAACCAACAAAACAAAACAAAAAAAAAAAAAAAAAAAACACAACACTTCTTAACTTCTTCAAAAGTGGATGGATCTGCTTCAATTAGTTTTTTCATGCAGGTTGCTTACCCAGAATATCGTTTGCGCTTCTTGCTTTCCCTGAATATACCTTGAGCTACTCCATG
Source organism: Pinus taeda (assembly GCA_000404065.3). Taxonomy (NCBI): domain Eukaryota; kingdom Viridiplantae; phylum Streptophyta; class Pinopsida; order Pinales; family Pinaceae; genus Pinus; species Pinus taeda. The sequence continues at coordinate 24,563 of APFE030708775.1, forward strand.
ACCTTCTACATCTAGAAGTGTAGACTTCAACCAGTTAGGTCTTTTTCTAGTTTCAGGAATTACCATAGATTGTATTGGTTCACAAAGACCTTCATCTTCATGGTTTGATTCTTCTTCTTCCCTGGTAACTTCTTCTTCAAATACCATAAGTTCTTCATCATCAAAGTTTATATGGAGATCCTTTGATTTCTTGAATGCAATACTTTCATCAAATATCACATCTCGACTAAATTCTATTCGGTGTCCTTCCTTTATGTAGATCCTATAGGCCTTATAAGAGTTACTATAGCCCACAAATGTTCCCTTCATGCCATATGGATTTAGCTTCTTTCTTTTGTCCTTAGGTATATGTATATAGGCAGAACAACCAAAAGTTCAGAGATGATCTACTTTTGGTTTCTTCCCAGTGAACACCTCTTCAAGAGTCTTGTTATCTAGAGATCTAAGGTGACTTTGATTTTGTATGTATACAACTACCTTTGTAGCTTCACCCCACATAAATTTCAGTAAATCTTGATCATATAATATTGATTTTACACTTTCTTCAATGGATTGATTCTTTCGTTATACAACTCCATTTTGTTTGGGATTATGTGGGACTATCAGCTCCCTTTTAATCCCAGAGTCTTTACATAAAGCTATGATTTCCTTAGATGTATATTCTCCTCATTATCAGATCTTAATATATTGATTCTTCCTTCTGTAAGGTTCTCTACTTCAACTTTGAATTCTTGAAATTTAGTAAATACTTCATCCTTGGATTTCATTAAGTAAACCCAAGTCTTCCTTGAATGATCATCTATAAATGTGACGTAATATATATATTACCTCCAAGTGACTTAGGATTCATAGGACCACAGACATCAAAATGAATGAGATCCAAGATTTCTTTTGATCGTGAAGCATTGCTTCCAAATGGTCTCTTGGTGTTCTTACCCAATGCACATCCCTTGCATACTCCTTCATGATCTTCTTTCAGTTCGGGGATTCCATCTACTATAGAACTTAGAGTTGGAAGAATTTTGAAATGGAGATGACCAAATCTTCTATGCCAAAGTTCACAGGGGCTTATTACAATGTGAACCAAATCTTGAGCAAGAGGGGATAACAACTTGTAAAGTCTTCCTTCATGAATCCCAATTGCTCTAGAATTTTCTATGCTTGAGTTTTTACCCCAAGCTAAAACTTTCCTGTCATGCGGAAAGAGTTAATCTTGCGGACAAAACCAACCTCCCTAGAAGCTTAAGGCCTTCTAGTGACAAACAAGACAATTAAGAACAATCCTTCTCTAAACATGCATTTACCATACAAGAAATCAACTGTTTAGATCCTACCTGTAGTCCAACGCTATTGTAGTAGTCTAGCCTCGTCGATCCGGATGAGCTCCTCCCTCTCTCCGAAACCTACATTCACTAACAATCAAACGATTAAATGGCACCTGAATATCTCGTAAAATAAAACATATTCAACGTATAGACCAAGGAGTATATGAAACAACTCATTAATAACAAATTGTTGAGAAGAATGGACTTATTTGTATTAAT
>APFE030708775.1:49167-97031 GCA_000404065.3 Pinus taeda
TTTGACATGGAGAGCAGAGGTATGAGGCTTGCCAAGGAGGATAGTATGACTATTGATGGAGCCATACTAACTGCAAATAGTCATGGTGACAAATTTTAGTGTAACATTTTCCATCAATGAAAGCCACTCTATAACCTTTATCTTCTAGACTTGAAATGGTGAGTAAGTTATTATACAAGCTTGGAAAAAAATAGGATGTCGTTGAGATGAATATTGCCTCCATTCTTAAACTCTATTAAGGTTGATCCAATCCCTTTCACAATATAGCTCTTATTATCTCCAAGCTCTATAGAGTAAGAAGACTTTTCTTTTGACAATGATTTAGTTTCTTGTGATGCCCGGTCATGTGCCTTGATGTTCCACTATCAATTACCCAAATATTCTCATCTTGAAATGTGCCAATGAGTGCTAAGAAGAGTCCTTCGTCCTTTGTATTGGTTACTTTCTTCTTTGGAGTTAATAGGAGATTACATGCTTCTTTGATACCCTTCTTGAGATGAATTTCTACCTTTTAACACTTCTTTAGAAACTTCTTCAATGTAGTAGAGATCTTCATAATGCCCTCTGCCAACCTTAGCTTTGATACCATGTTGAGAAATCTTAAGGGAAATGATTAGAGTGATTTCTCTTTCCTTGAGAACTACTTGTGATGTATTTTTATTTTTTCTTGCTTATTAGCTTCTTTACTGATTATTATGTTTGTATATCATCAAACAACTATAAAAAGCAAGAAGAACAAGAACACAGAATATAGGCTGCAAGCCAGGGCCAAAACCTCTCCACTTGAGAGGAAAACCTGCAAATCTCTTCTCTTCCTTATAGATTCTTCGATTGACGAATTCCAAGACCTCTAGACCAAGATCAATACCCTCCAAGACCAAGTCCAACCCTTTCGGATGATGTGCTTTCCTTGTCCAAGTCAAACCCAGTAAAATCTCTTCAAGTAGCTTAACTTCGACCCTTGGCTGCAGAATTTTGGCCTTCACTGCAAACCTAAAATTTTTGTCCCTCCTATAGTTGTTGCTGCCACACACATGAGCTTCTTTTAGCCTCCCAAGGATTCCTTAGACCTTCGCTTGGATTTCTCTACCTTTCGGATCTTGAGGATGGCTTCTTGTGACCTTCGCTTGACCTTCTTTCCTTCCCTTCTTCAAAATTGAACTTGTATAAGAAAACCCTAGATCAATTGTAGAAACCCTACCCTTCCTTCACACATGTGAGAGAGAAATAGCCCAAAAACAAGTCTTCTCTATCCTCTTCCTTCTTTTATACCTTCTTCTTCTTCTTCCTTCGCTTGAATGAGTGAGTGATGAATGTGATCCAAGAATGTCAAGTTTCATCCTTTATATAGGCTTGTCAAGGTGGATGTTGCTCCTCAAATTACGCTAACTTGCCAGCTACCAGGGTGACTTGGTATTAAAAGGTATTTTGACATGTTTAAGGAGAAAATAATTTTCTTTACAAGTTACAATGTGCCCAATGGGGTCTTCAACTCATGACAAGGAATATTTTGACTTCTTGACCTAGGACCAACCCTACAAGCACTCAATGGGTGTTTGACCTATAAAAGAAAATACCTTGAGCATGAAACCCATGCTCCAAAAATAATAATAATAATTGTCTTTCATTTTACAATCTACAAGAATCAAAAGCACATTTCATATTGATGAAGATCTAACCTAGTTACACATTTTTTAACATTTAGAGTGTTTGATTCATTCTTATATACTTAAATACCTTATAATAAAAAAGAAAATCTAGAAGTTATAAGAAGAGAGACGTATTTATTGGGTTATATGGTGATCATTCTAGTATAGAACATTTGTGCCTGTAACAGCCCTAGTGAAAATTCCATGTAATAAAGTTAATAAAGGAAAAATAATAACCACGGTTGATGGGACACTTATTCCAAGTGAAATGTTGGGAAAGACATCCTAGTGTGGGTGTTCAAAGGTTTATTATGGATAAGGAAATTGGCAAAGGCTTTGGAAAGCCAAAATGGCATTATTTGGCAATTATTTATGAAATAATGGAAAATAGGAGAAAAAGAAGGTGAAAGGTCACAAATTGCATGTGAGGAGGAAAATGAAGGAAAATAATGAAAAATGAAGAAATTAAAGGCCACATTGATAAAAAGGCTTTTTAGGATCAGTTGGTACCTTTTGCTAGTTCAATTTTGGAGCTCTCTCATTATTCTCTCTCTCTCTCTCACTCTTGGACACTTGAGTTTTCTTGGAGCACTTTGGCGTTGGATCAAGAAAGGAAAAGAAGGCAAGAGGAAGGAAGGACCAAGCAAGGAAGAGCAGGAACAAGAAGCTACAACATGATTCTTTGCAGGTATCGATTTACATGTGTATTTTCCTTGCTATATTTGGCATACATGGTATTGCATGTGGTTCTTTGTTGTCATGGCATGGGTTTTTCTAGGTATGACAGTGTTTTCAGCCTAGACTTTCCATTTTAAGATAGTTGTGGTGTGATGGGGTTCTCATGCTTTGGTTGAGTTGAATTGTCAGATGGATTCAAAGCTGAGTGAGGTGGATCTCCGAAATAAATAACACATGGCCTAATCCCTGAACCAGACTGTGGATTGTAGTAAAGCCATTTACCTAGTGACCCCTGAACCAGACTGTGGATTGCAGTAATGCCATTGAACTAGTGACCCCTAAACCAGACTGTGGGTTGTGGTAAAGCCAGGTATTATGTGCCTTAGTAGCCTGGGAATCCTTGAATGGTTAATGGCGGGATATATGGTAAATCCCAGAGGTGGTTTCCCTTGATTAGGCCTAGGAATCCTTGTCGGTGAATGACGAGATATATGGTAAAGCCTAGAGGGCGGAGTCTCGGTTTAAGGCCTAGTGATCCGGTGTGGATTGCGGTAAAGCCTAAGAGACTAAGAGACAGGAAAATTCCTCATGGTGTAGGTGGAGAAATCCGGTGGCATCCATGCTTGTTTTGGCTTAGTGATATGGTAAAGATCATGGTAAAGCATGTTATTACATGTTTATTGTTTTTGCCTAGTGATTCGGGGTGGAATGCAGTAAATCCTGGTTTCTATTGATGAGGGTGAGGTGGTTTATCCTCGGGATGCCTTCGTTGGTTCTCTTAGTTTGAGTCCCACCTTCATGCTTGGAATATGGCACGGGGGTGATTGATTGAAGAGATATTTGGCTCAGCCAATCTATGGTCGGGTGGAACATGGTAGTCCTATCCCGAGTTGGGTTTTGTATTCATTAATAAGAGGTTCTCTCCTTGGTATATTATGTGTAAATATACAGTTTATATGTGGATTCTATGGATGATGTATCCTTGATATTTCTATTGTTATTATGTTGGTTATAAGCATGTATTATGACAGTGATGATGTATGATTCTCCTCATGTTTTGATTTGTAAATGAATGAACAATGTATCTTGACCTAATAGATGATAATGCAACTAATGATATAAGGGAACAATGCTTCTTAGTGATTCTTAGATAAGAATGAGACCCCTATGCTCAGATATGTTGTTTAAACCTGTAGATTACATATTTGTGACATTTTGATGAAATGCCTGTCATGGATGGTAGGGGTCTAGTCTAGCCCTTGTTGATGTTTTTTCAAATGTATCATTGTTTCGTTGTGATAATTCATTTCTGACCCTGTCATTTAGTTTTGGATAGTGACTTAGGCTCTAGGCTTGAAAAAGTGGCACAAATCCTGAAGTCACAGGCACAGGTCTGAGGAGAAAAGTCCCCAGATGCACACATGCACATGCTGTGGATCCTCCCAAATGCATCCTTGTCCATATCAAGGGAGCGCCTGGGGGCTTAATGGCATAAAAACTCAGTGGGACCCAGGGGCTGGTTACCTGAGTGGTTGGGATGGCTCTTGGGAGTTCTGTTGCTAATGTGGAAGGTATGTGTGGTGTGTTTCCCTCGATTCCACTTCCTTAAAGTCACCTAGGAGGTTGAGTCCCGTTATAGTGGCCTATTATCGCATATTTACCACCGTTGGCTAGTTACTTGTGTAGATGTGGGATGAGGGTGTAAAAAGTGGTATCAGAGCATGTTTCACCCCTTGGATTGGATGGGTGATGTGTATGGGTCATGCATTCACGTTGGTTTCACGTGTGTTAATCATCCTTGTGGTCTATATGCTTGTTGCATATGCATGGTGTCGGTCATGGTTGTAGTGATGTCATCATTCGAAAGAGGATGTTGTTGTTGTGAAGTGTGTTATCATGAGTGTATGATTGGTTACATGTTGTTTATTCTTGTGTATTGTTAGTGTACATTGGTATGGTTGTTGTTGTCATGCATGAGGTCATGGTATGTGTAGTCAATATGCTCATGCATTGATGACTAGACTCTAGCTAGAATGATGGTTATATGCTTATATTCTTATGTATTATATGTATATATGTTGTCATGATTATGTTATACATGTACTATGTTGATTGGTTGGTCTTGCATATGAGATATCCTCCCTGAATTATGCTAAGGTACATTGGTTTATTGTGATTTGGTTTAGGTGACAAAGTATGCTTTGCAAGAAAGAGATCAAAAATGACTAGCAAGATGGTAGACTACAAAGATTCTCACTATGAATCAGATGAGCAACATGGTGTTGGGCACACTTCAGATTTAGCAAACACATTGAGAAGCTTAAAGGAAGAAATAAGGAGTTTTAAGGCAGACAATGACAAAATCATGCAAGCACAAGAGAAACAAGCAGAGGTTAATGCAATACTCCTTCAGAGTTTGTTGGGATTGCAACGACAGGGGCCACTTCGGATCAGCCATGTGCAAGAGGACAAAACTAATGGGGCATATAGCAATAGGTCTCATGGTGGTCACATGTTAGATAAAGATGACACAGTGAGAGATGGCAAGCTATTGGATACTCCAGATAGGAGAGGTGATGGACACATGTACTACTCTAGTTCTGGTTTTGATAGGCATTATGAACATCATCGTTATCATCCTTACAGGAGGAGTGATAGGGGATACTTGCCAAATGAATTTAAGAAAGAAAAGTCACCTAATTTTGATGGAGACTTGAAGAAACCAGAAGATGCATAGGCTTGGATACTTGGGATGAACAAGTTCTTTGAGTTGCATGAGTACACAAAAAACATGAAGGCCATAATTGTTATCTTCAGCCTGAAGGGTAAAGTAGATATCTAGTGGGAAGATATGAAGGAGGTCAGAGAAATCAAGATAGAGGACTTGAGTTGGCATGAGTTCAACAGGCTTTCAGGAAGAAGTACTTGTCAGAAAGGTACTATGATGTTAAGGCCAAATAATTATATAAGCTAAAGACGGGATCAATGACAAAGGAAGAGTATACGACTAAGTTCCTGGAGATATTAAGGTATGTTTTGTATCTTAAAGATGAGAAGGCTAAAGTTCAACAATTTTTCAGTGTTTTCCATTACCATTTAGAGATCGGATTGAGTATGATGAGCCTCGTCACTTGAGGAAGTTATTGGAAAATTGAAGCATTATTATGGACAATCAAAGTGTAAGAATGAATCTCAACAAGGATGGAAGGATAAGGATAAAGGTAAGGGTAAATGGCGGCTGAAAAGAACAATGACTTAAAATGCAGAAGAGAAAGAAAATGTGACACCACAAAAGAAGTTCAATGCAGCTAGACAGGGACATGGATCATAGCAGCAACATAGAGGTGATGGTACTGGACAGTTGGAGTGTTGGAGATGCGATAAGGAACACCTTAAGAGAGATTGTCCACATAATCAGGGTGGTAGGGCTCAAATTTATAATGCACAGGAGGTGCATATTGTTGGGGATGTTGGACAGAGCATTCCTCATATTTATACATCGTTGGACAACAGACAAGTAGACCATCAGGTATCTATCATTGAGATGGATAGGAAGTTTTGTGATAAAGTTGTTTCTATTTTGATTGACCCTGGATATAATTATAGTAATGTTAGTCCTGGCCTGGAGGATAAGTGTGGTTTGAATAAAGAAGTGCATGCAAAGTCTTTGTTAGTGCAGTTGGCTACAAGTACCAAGAATAGAGTTCATCAATGGGTAAGAGTTTGTGCATTTGATTTGAATGGTATGCCTACCGCAACACATTGAATGTATTACCATTGAGATCATATAGTATGTTGTTGGGCATGGATTGGTTATACTTTCATTGAACCAAGGTGGATTGTTATGTCAAATCCATTGAGTGCTTAGATGAAAATGGGTAACCAAGAGTCTTATAGGTAAAGAAGAAAGCCACATTAGTTAGGATGGTGACAACTATGCAGGCAAAGCGTAGTTGTAGAAAAGGGTGTCTGTTATTTGCAGCGCATATTTCTAGAGATAAAGGTAAGGAAGTTGAGGATGCAGATGTTTTGAGCAGGAACCCAATCCTACAATAGTTTCAGTATGTTTTTCCAGCAGAGATTTTAGAGTTTCCACCTCATAGGGAAGTAGACTTTTCTATTGAGTTGGTACCAGGGGTAGCACCAACATCAAAAGCGCCATGCAGGATGAGCACTCCAGAGTTGGTAGAGTTAAAGTTGCAGCTAAAGGAAATACTTCACAAGGGATACATTAGGCCAAGTGTATCACCTTGGGGTGCATTAATATTGTTTGTAAAGAAGAAGGATGGTACTCTCAGATTGTGCATTGACGACAAGCAATTAAACAAAGTGATCATCAAGAACATGTATCCATTTTCGAGGATTGATGACTTGTTTGATTAATTGAAGGGAGCAACAATATTATCAAAGATTGATCTGAGATCCGGATATCATCAAGTATACATTAAAGAATAGGACATCTACAAGACAACTTTCCATACTAGGTATGGGCATTATTAGTTTGTTGTAGTTCCATTTGGTTTATCTAATTCTCCAACTACTTTTATGTGCTTGATGAATAGTGTGTTTCATCCATATTTGGACAAGTTTGTTATTGTGTTCATTGATGATATATCAGTATATTCAAAAAAGGAAGGAGAGCATGCCGAGCATTTAGTAGTAGTGTTGATATTGTTGAGAGAGCATCAGTTGTATGTCAAGCTCAGCAAGTGCAATTTCTTTCAGATTGAGGTACACTACTTAGGACATGTGGTTTCCAAGGATGGTATAGTAGTGGACCCAGAAAAGGTAAGAGTTATCATGGAGTGGGCAACTCCCAAGAATGTAGAAGAGGTGAGATCCTTCGTGGGATTAGTAGGTTTATTACAGAAGTTTCATTAGGAACTTCTCATAGATTGCTTATTCTTTTACATCATTGTAGAGGAAAGGTAATAAGTTTGAATGGACAGAGGAGTGTGAGGCCAGTTTTGAGCAGTTGAAGTAGTTGTTGACACATGCTCCAGTGTTAAAGATCGTAGACCCAGACAAAGAATTTGTAGTATGTACAAATTATTGCAAGAGAAGACCTAGAGGGGTCCTTATGGAGGATGGACAGGTGGTATTCTATGAGTCACAGAAACTAAATAAGCATGAGCAGAACCATCTAACGCATGATCTTGAGCTAGCAACGATCATACATGCATTGAAGATGTGGAGGCAATATCTTCTTGGTAGGAGGTTTGTAATGATGAGTGATCATAGTGGTTTGTGGTATCTATTTTGTTGGAAATAATACTGAGAGGGGGGGGGGAGTGAATCAATATTAGCAAATCAATAACCCTTTTACAATTCCATACTTAGATTTATATACGCTACTTCAGTTAAGGCAACCCGCGTGTATACGCAACTGTGTTTAATGCAACTAGCGTATATCCAGCAAACTTATGATTCAGTTAGTTGATCTTTAGTGAGTGCATCAGAACATTATTAACCATATAAACAGGTGCAGTAAAATAGAACAAATCATCACACATAAGAAGCACACATGAAAACCATTATATAAGGTGGAAACCCAATGTGGGTGAAAACCATTGTTGCAATCGTCTCTATCTTCCTTTTAATAAGAAACTTCATTTTACAATTTTGCACTGGCGCAGACTCATACCAGTATGCAAGCACCCACCTGCACAAGGCTACAACCTTCTCTCGTTCTCCAGCTACTATTGGAAGGGAGCTACAACCCCCTAGCTCTTGTACTAGCTAATATGTTTACTAGTATGTAGGCGCCGACCTATAGTAGGCTACTACCTTCTCTTTTCTTCTAGGGACCACGTTTCATTAATTTTCAGTCTGGATCCATCAATACAAAATAATCAGCACTACAATACAACCATCAACTATATCTGCATCATCAATATCTGAATCACCCAACAACTGAATCATTGAAACCCTGTTATCAAAACACAGTTACGAGAACATAGTGCAGAACCCAGAACTCTGCAACAACCACTAGAACCAACAACAACCTCAAATATCAAATCTCATAATGTGTACGCTACTTGGCCATGTAAAATCAGCATGTATACACTGTTTTTCCAAAGGGAACCTGCGTACAAATCTGAAAATAATTACTTATACCTTCGCTGCAATTTCCAACTTCAGATATACCCAGAACATAAGATATAAAGGATAAGACATGCGTCAGTATTTATATCTATTCATGATCATACCATATAATGATAATGCATTTTAGTTTTCATGATCTCGGTCCATCAACCTTCATTAACCGCATAGGTGCACTCTTGGTTCAGATCAAGCAAAGCATCACCAACCGATAACCAGCATACTATATCTCTCAATTCATCAGATATTCATCACTTGTACGCTTGCATTTTGGCCTAATGATCTCCTCCTCCTTTTATAGTCTTAGGCCTTACTCAATACCATGGTCCAAAACCACTTAGAACCAATACCTTGGACCAAATACCTGGGCTCAACACGTCAGACAAGAAACCTTGGACCAATACCATGGATCACAATACTAGGGTCCAAATACCACAGACCAAAACCAAATGTACACGCCTTTCCTTGCATGAAAGTGCTTGTATACGCATATGTGCCTTTTGGTCATCGAACTCGCGTGTATACGCGGCTGGGTCAAAGAAAACCTATGTATATCTCTTTTTCCTTCATTCTGAGAGCCTGAACTGTGATCTGTCACCTGAATGAGTTGCCATCAAGGAAAACACTTGTGTCATACCCGTATCATAATGCCAACAATCTCCCCCTTTGGACTTGATGGCAACAACCACACCAAGTCACTCTCCCCCTTTGACATCAAGGGCAAAGGGCGGACCAATATATTCTCTCCCTTGATATACATTCTGCTGTCCATACTCCCCCTAAGTACATGCTGAGTTTGCAAAAATATTTTTCAAGAGAATAACACGACTCTACAACTCAACTAAGTGAGTATGACCTTCCTATAACCAATGACTCATATATACATCAATCTCCCAATCAAGTGGGGATACACCATTTTAACTCATCCACCCAACCAAGTGGGGATATACCAAATGTTTATACATTATTGAAATATACATTATTACATCATCCTTCCCATGCAAAGTGGGGTCACAAATTGGGTTTTTTTATGACCTTTACATCAAATGATGTACATGATTTTTATAACAATGACCAACAATTTAAACAAGACCGTGATAGTCATCAGCAACTATCGTACACCATATATGATCTGCACCATAAGCATCTATCACTAGCATCTAGACCTGTAACCTGCAATCCATTTTCTTGGCGAATCAACAATCAGTAGCAAGATGTATCAATAAGCATCATCACCAAAGACTTCTAACCATAATGCCAAAAATGCATGCTCCCCCTGAACCTGTGCCAACCATCATATACCATGACCGAACCATATCAGACTTCTTTTCCTGAGTTTGTTCTATTGCTTTTTCTTCAGAGCTCTATATATGTGACTCTGCAGCCTCTAACTCATGTATATACGCGACTTATCTTCATAATATCTGTGTATGCAAATTGGAATACTGAAGGTCTATACTTTCAGTTTCCCCTGTGTCTGTTATGTCAGCTAATTGAGTTATGCCACATCTTTCTGTCTCTAATTTTGTTTTCTTCAATACCTGGAATTGTGATGATGTATGATCCTCTTGCTTTGGAGTTCGAATTTTGCTCCTGCATTCGCTTACTTTATGTCCAAACTTGTTACATGCATAACATCTCACATGTTTCATATTCCTTCTATTGCAATCAATTGCTTTGTGACCAAATATATTTCAAGCAAAACAATATCCCTTAAAGTACCTGGAACGTGATGATCTTTCTATGTGACGGTCTTGGACCATTCTTCTTCTACATCTAGCCGCAACATGTCCAATATTATGACATTCATAACATTCAACATTACTCATTGGAGGAAATGACCATTTATCACTTCCACAGTTAGGAACAAAAAAAATTCTTTGAAGAATTTCTTACCTTGGTTGTTGCTGGTGTTGACCACTTATCTCCTTGTTGATCATTTCAGATTTTGCATTAGAATTCCTTCCCTCACCTTGTGAGCTAGATTCACCTTCAACAGTTTCATAAAAACCAAGACCAGTTTTGATAGCAAGGGATCTTTGACTACTAATAATATCATCCAAAATCTTAGTATTGTCTTGAAATCAGAACAGTTTATCCTTTTCTTCTACTTTACCTTTTAAGATATTTACCTGAACCTGATGTTTTTATTCCTTTTCCAAATATTGCTTCCTTATGTTTTCTTTAGCTTTTCTTCCTTCTTCCACTTGTTGCCATAATTCGAGCACTTCATGTTCTTGTTCTTCAAGAGCTTCTTTATTCTGCTTCTTTGATTCTTTAAGATCTACTTTTAGAGAGGGGATCTTAGATTCAAGTCTCTGAATTGTTATGCTCTGATCTTTTACTACATCCTGCAGTTTCTCCCTTACTCTGGTTACAGTCTCCAACTGTTCTTTTAGTCTGGTAACTTCTTATGTTTCTACGTCCTTATTTTCATATGCCATGAGAAGTCTAATGTCTTCATCACTATTGGATGTGTCATTAATTTCATCATGAGTATAATAACTTCTATTACCTTCTTCAGACATCTTTCCTTTGTTATGAGGGCATCTAGCAGCGTAGTGACCAACTCTACCACAAGAAAAACATTTGAAAGGTAGCTTACCTTTGAACCTTCCAGATCCCTGTTCAAGATTCTTAACAAAATTTACCTCATATTCTTCTTCTGAAATGTATCCTGATTCAATGAGTTTTTCTTTTTCTTTTGTTGATACTTTAAATGCGGCTTCTCTCATATTTGATGGTCCTCCTTTTCTCATCTCAAAAGCAGTTAAGATTTCGTGAAGCTGTGTCAAAGTGATTTTCTGCAGATCCTCCTTTTCTTCTATGGCAGACACTTTGGATTCAAATTTAGCAGACAAGGATCTCAAAACTTTCTCAACTAAGACAACTTCCTTAATTTCTTCACCCAGATTCTTCATACAATTGACAATCTCATCTATATGTATGAAGTAATTATCTATGCTTTCATTACTATGCACCTTAAGAGTTTCATACAAAATTCTGAGAGTTTGAAGCTTAGCACGTTTTACCTTATCATCTCCTTCGTAGCTTAGAATGTTTTTGTCCCATATTTCTTTGGCTGATTTGAACTGCATGACCTTGACAAACTCTGATTTTGACAAACTTCCCAATAAGATAGTAACAGCTTTGGCATTGAGTTCTATTACTTTCTCCCTGCCATATCTGTAGGAATTGTTGATGGATAGTTATTTCCTCCTTTCACAATTTCCCAAATATCCATTCCAAGCAATTGTAGATATGTGGTGGTTCTTATCTTCCAGTACATAAAATTGTTGCCATCGAAGATTGGTGGTTTGATGGCTCTCTCTCTTTCTTGATTACTCATCCTGATGGATCTTCCTTCAAGCGGTCAAGCTTCTTCTGAAGGACCTGCTCTGATTCCAATTGTTGGAAATAATACTGAGTGGGGGGGGGGGGGGGGGGGGGGGGGGGGGGTGAATCAGTATTAGCAAATCAATAACCTTTTTACAATTCCATACATAGATTTATATACGCTACTTCAGTTAAGGTAACCCGCGTGTATATGCAACTGTGTTTAATGCAACTAGTGTATATCCAGCAAACTTATGATTCAGTTAGTTGATCTTTAATGAGTGCATTAGAACATTATTAACCATATAAACAGGTGCAGTAAAACAGAATATATCATCACACATAAGAAGCACACATGAACACCATGATATAAGGTGGAAACCCAATGTGGGTGAAAATCACATGTTGCAATCGTCTCTATCTTCCTTTTAATAAGAAACTTCTTTTTATAATTTTGCACTAGCGCAAACTCATACCAGTACGCAGGCACCCACCTACAGAAGGCTATAATCTTCTCTCGTTCTCCAACTACTACTGGAAGGGAGCTATAACCCCCTAGCTCTTATACTAGCTAATATGTTTACTAGTATGTAGGCACCGGCCTACAGTAGGCTACTACCTTCTCTTTTCTTCCAGGGACTACGTTTCATTAATTTTCAGACTGGATCCATCAACACAAAACAATCACCACTGCAATACAACCATCAACTATATCTGCATCATCAATCTCTGAATCACCCAACAATTGAATCATTGAAACCCTGTTATCAAAACACAGTTACGAGAACACGGAGAAGAACCCAAAACTCTGCAATAACCACTAGAACCAACAACAACCTCAAATATCAAATCTTATAATGTGTACGCTACGTGTCGAACCAGTGTCTATACATTGTTTCACCAAAGGGAACCTGCGTACAAATCTGAAAATAATTACTTATACCTTCGCTGCAATTTCCAACTTCGAATATATCCAGAACATAAGATATAAAGGATAAGGCATGCATTATTATTCATATCTATTCATTATCATATCATATAATGATAATGCATTTTAGTTTTCATAATCCCGGTCCATCAACCTTCATCAACCGCATAGGTGCACCCTTGGTTCAGATCAAGCAAAGCATCACCAACCCATAATCAGCATACTAGATCTCTCACTTCATCAGATATTCATCACTTGTACACTTGCATTTTGGCCTAATGATCTCCTCCTTCTTTTATAGTCTTAGGCCTTACTCAATACCATGGTCCAAAACCACTTAGAACCAATACCTTGGACCAAATACCTGGGCTCAACACGTCGGACAAGATACCTTGGACCAATACCATGGATCACAATACCAAGGTCCAAATACCACGGACCGAAACCAAATGTACGTGCCTTTCCTTGCATGAAAGTGCGTGTATATGCATACACACCTTTTGGTCGTCGAACCCACTTGTATACGTGGCTAGGTCAAAGGGAACCTGCGTATATCTCTTTTTCCTTCATTATGAGAGCGTGAACTATGATCTATCACCTGAGTGAGTTTCCATCAAGGACAACACTTGTGTCATACCTATATCATAATGCCAACATATTTGACCAACCGAATCTGAATGGCCGACAGGCTCATTGGTTGGCCACAATTAGTGAGTTTGACTTTGAGCTCAATTATATCAAAGGTAAAGAAAATAGGGTGGCAGATGCTCTTAGCAAGTGGATACAAGTGAATCATATAGCAGTTATGAGCTCCTATGGGATAGACTTGTAGGATAAGATCTTGCAGGAAGTTTAGCAGGATGACAGGTATATGGAGATTGTGCACAGGTTGAAACAGAGTACAGGTATAGGTGCAGATAGTGGTACATGTACAAGTACATGTAGTGGTACAGGTACATGTACAAATGTAGGTGTACATGATGTGGACTATTGTCTCACAACATATATATTGGTTAGATTTAGGAACAAGATATATGTGCCAGACGACAGTGAGCTCAAGAAGGTGATCTTGATGGAGCTTCATGTGAAACCATATTCCAGTCACCTAGGCTATCAGAAGACATTGACTGAAGTTAAGAAGTTTTGCCATTGGTCGAATCTAAAGAAGGACGTGGTAGAGTTTGTGGCTAGATGCTTGGATTTTCAAAAGGTAAAGGCAAAATGTAAGCATCTAGGTGGACTGCTACAACCGATTGGTATTCTAGAATGGAAATGTGAGGTCATTTCCATGGACTTCATCGTAGGTTTGCAGAGGACAATGAGACAACATGATTCCAACATGGTAGTGGTGGATAGGTTGACAAAGGTAGCACACTTCATTCCAGTGAAGTCTACATTCTCAGCTAGCGATGTAGCACAAGTATTCATTAGGGATGTGGTTAGGTTGCAGGGTGTTCCGAAGAAGATTGTATTAGATAGGGATGCAAAGTTCACTTTAAGTTTTGGAAAGAGTTGTTTGCAAGATTAGGTATAGAGTTGGCCTTCAACACAACTTTTCATCTGCAGACAGATGGACAAACTAAGAGGGTAAACAAGATATTGGAGGACATGTTGAGGATGTAAGTGATGCATCAACAATGGATGTGGGAAGAGTACATTCCACTTGTAGAATTCACTTACAACAATGGGTATCAGGAATCCTTGAGGATGAGTTCATTTGAGGCATTGTATCGGTGAAGTTGTAATACTCCCATAAGTTGGAGCGATCTGGTGAACAGGGTGTTGATTGGACCGGACATGTTAGTAGACATGGAGAGGGAAATGTAGGTAATCAAGAAGAATCTAAAAGCAACACATGATATGCAGAAGAACTATGCAGATCATAATAGGTTTTTCAAGGAGTTCCAAGTTCGGGAACAAGTGTACTTGTGAATCAAACAGAAGAAGAGCTCCTTGTGGATTGGATCATGTGCCAAGCTGGCATCACGGTTTTGTGGACCTTTCAAGATTATTGAGAGGATTGGGCTAGTAGCCTATCGAATTTCACTATCTCGGACAATAAAAGTCTATGATGTTTTCCATGTGTCATTGCTTAAGAAGTATGTTAAATATGTTGATCATGTGATTGATTAGTCTGTATTGTAGGTGGAACAATATGGAGAATTTCAGCTGGAACCTCAATGTATATTGCAGAGAAAGGTGCTCATGCTTTGGAATCAAGAAATCGAGCAGGTTAAAGTGCAGTGGAAGAGATTTGGGCCCAATGAAGCTACATGGGAGATGGTGGATCAGATGCGAGCTATGTATCCTTCATTGTTTGTCAGTTGAGGCAAAGCAGTTTTGGTACGATGTTTGGTATATGTTTTGGTGTGATGTTTAGGTATATGTACATATGTATATGGATGTAAATACCTCCATGAGCTATGTTATAAATATCCAATAAGAAGTATGGGTGTCATGTCATTATAGTTGCCATGTTGTTATGTTGTCATGTTGGTTTGCATCTTAGTAGGGTGATTATTGTAAATACTGCATCGAGTTTATGTTATAAAGCTTCATGGGATGTATGTTTTCTTTTCAATGGTTTTGCTTAGGTATAGGTGTGGTTGAACACCGAGGATGGTGTCCCCTAAGGGGGAGGGTTATGTAACAACACAAGTGAAAATTCCATGTAATAAAAGTTAATAAAGGCAAAATAATAACCACGGTTGATGGGACACTTATTCCAAGCGGAATGTTGGGAAAGACATCCTAGTGTGGGTGTTCATTGGTTTATTATGGCTAAGGAAATTGGAAAAGGCAATGGAAAAGGCTTTGGAAAGGAAAAATGACATTATTTGGTATTTATTTATGAAAATAATGAAAAATAGGAGAAAAGGAAGGTGAAAGGTCACAGGTTACATGTGAGGAGGAAAATGAAGGTAAATAATGGAAAATGAAGAAAATAGAGGCCATATTGATAAAAGGGCTTCTGAGGATCATTTGGTACCTTTTGTTAGTTCAGTTTTGGAGCTCTCTCATTATTCTCTCTCTCTCTCTCTCTCTCACTCTTGGACATTTAGAGTTTTCTTGGAGCACTTTGGCATTGGATCAAGAAAGGCAAATAAGGGAAGAGGAAGGAAGGAGCAAGCAAGGAAAAGAAGGATCATGCAGCTACAACAAAATTCTTTGCAGGTATCGATTTACATGTGTGTTTTCCTTGCTAGATTTGGCATGCATGGTATTGCATGTGGTTCTTTGTTATCATGGCGTGGGTTTTTCCAGGTGTGATAGTGTTTTCAGCCTAGCCTTTCCATTTTCGGATAGCCATGGTGTGATGGGGTTCTCATGTTTTTGGTTGAGCTAGATTGTCGGATGGATTCGAAGTTGAGTGAGGTGTATCTCTCAAAGAAAGAACACATGGCCTAGTGATTCCTAAACCAGATAATGGATTGCCGTAAAGCCACTCGCTTAGTGACCCCTGAACCGGACTGCCGGTTGCAGTAAAGCCATGTATTGTGTGCCTCGGTGGGCCTACAAATCCTCAACCCGTTAATGGTGGGATACACGGTAAAGACTAGAGGTGGATTCCCTTGATTAGGCCTAGGAATCCTTGCTTTTGAATGGTTGGAGATATGGTAAAGCCTAGGGGGTGGAATCTCAGTTTAGGGCCTAATGGTTCAGAGTGGATTGCGATAAAGCCTGAGAAACTAGGAGACAGGAAAATTCCTCATGGTGTAGGTGGAGAAATCCGATGGCATCCGTACTTATTTTGGCCTAGTGATCTAGTGGAGATCATGGTAAATCCAATTATTACATGTTTATTGTTTTGGCCTAGTGATCCGGAGTGGATTGCGGTAAAACCTAGTTTCTATTGATGAGGGGGAGGTGGTTTAACCTTGGGATGCCCTGATTGGCTCTTTTGATTTGAGTCCCACATTCATGCTTGGAATATGGCACGGGGGTGAGTGACTGAAGAGAGATTTCGCAGCCAATCTATGGTTGGGTGGAATGTGGTAGTCCCATCCTGAGTTGGCTTTTGCATTCATTAATGAGATTTTCTTTCCTTTGTATCTTATGAGTAAATATACTGGTTTATATGTGGATTCTATGGCTAATGTATCCTTGATATTTCTATTGTTATTATGTTGGTTATAAGCATGTATTATGACAATGATGATGTATGACTCTCCTCATGTTTTGATTTGTAAATCAATGGACAATGTATCTATGATCTAATAGATGATAACGAAACTAACGATATAAGGGAACAATGCTTCTTAGTGATTCTCAGATAAGTATGAGACCCCTATGCTCAGATATGTTGTTTAAACTTGTAGATTACATATTTGTGACATGTTTGACGAAATGCTTGTCTTGGCTAGTAGGGGTCCAATCTATCCCTTGTTGATGTTTTTGCAAATGTATCATTGTTTCATTGTCATAATTCATTTCTGACCCCGTCATTGAGTTTTGGGCAGTGACTTGGGCTCTAGGCCTGAAAAAGTGGCAAAATTCTCGGAGTCGCAGGTATAGGTCTGAGGAGAAAAGTCCCCAGATGCATGCATGCCCATGTTTTTTGTGCGTCTGGATCCTCCAAGACACACCCTTATCCATATCAAGGGAGTGTCTGGGGGTTTAATGGTTTAAAAACTCAGTGGGACCCAAGCCATGGTTACCTGAGTGGTTGGGATGTCTCCTAGGAGTTATGTTGCTGATGTAGAAGGTCTGTGTGGTGTGTTTCCATCGATTCCACTTCCTTAAGGTCACCTAGGAGGTTGAATCCCATTATAGTGGCCTCTCATCTCATATTTACCCTGGTTGGCCGGTTACTTGGGTAGATGTGGGATGAGGGTGTAACAATGCCTTATGAGAGACCTACCATAATGTGTACATATAAGTTATTGTTTTGGTTTAAATATGAAATCTAATAACTTTAGTGTAAAGTTGCAATAGATATTGATAGAAACTTACAATTGTTGGAACATATAATGAAGAATTTATGGGTGATGCCATGGAATTTAAAGGATCTGATGAGTTGAGTGGTAGTGGCCACCAAGATCATCAAAAAACAAGTTGAGAAAGACTTACACGAGCGAAAAAAATTGGTTGAAGGTTCTGAGTTGAAATCTAAGAAAAATTCAATTGCTCTAACATCTCTTATAAGGTTTATTTGAATATATTCTCAAATAAGAGGTAAAAAGGTAATTTGTTTCTCTGATGAATACCTCAATTGACTTTAAGTCTAAGATTTTTGAGGAAGTGTCATGTTTTGGACTATGGGTTGAAGGCATGCATGAAGAATATGACAACAACATCAAGAATGATATATGGGATTTGGCCATGTTGCATGAGGGGGTTGTTAGTAGATATTTATAGTCAAATTGAAATATAATGTTAATTGTTCCATCAAAAGGATGTTAAGGTAGGATTTATTGCAAAAAATATTTAGTGAAAAACCAATTATTGACTATGATAATAATTTGCTCTAATTGTTAAATATATTACCTTTATAGTATGCATTCTTTTATTGATTTCTTGTTATGATTGAAGTCTCCACCAAATGGGCATGAACTCTACTATTTTTGTTGTTTTTAGTAGGAAAAACTCTACATACAATAATCATAAGGTTTTGTGGATAAATTCCTTCTGTAGATAAAAGCAATATTGGTAGACCTAGTGGCTTAGTCTAGATACAACCAAGACAAAACTACAATGTTTTCCTTAGAGATGTTTGAAATATGGGAAGAAAACCTACTTGGAATGCAATGCAAGCTTCCTCCTTCTCCTGACTTCCTAGCTCCAACTCCAACTCTAGTTTTTATAAGTGGAACTTGTAAATCATCCAAAACAAGCAAGAGAACCAAAACATACAGATAGCATATGCAAATAACTCTAAACAACAAGTCAAGGATTCATATTGTACACATGCATAAATAATACATAAGTATAGGAGAAACAATGCACTTGTGTATTAATAATGATAGGAAAATATTACAACCCTTGTAGGCCTTGACCTTGTGAATCTTTCCCAGCTATCTTGTCCTTCCTTTGTCACAATAATAAGCCTCCAATCACACCTCAAGCACATGAATGGATTATGGACCTTTAGACACAAATGAGAAGCATAAGGGCATAATTCAGATTCTCCAAAAGCCAATCCAGACTCTATGGGAGGCAGTGGATTTATAGGGTAAATAAGGTGGTTTTGGATTTACCATTCCAGGGCTTAGATCCACATTAGAGGGAGGTAATTTCTAGGAGATAAGAGATAAGACCTAAATAATAGGAGTTTGAGACCCAATCCAACAATAAATAGTTAAAACCATTCCCAAAGCTTCTAGAGAGAGAAAATTTCAAATTAATTTTTAGTTTTCCTCATTTCCAGGTGTTCATCTCAATTTTTGTGAAAGCAACTTGCATTGTCCAACACAATTTCCATGTGTGAAACCTACATCAACGTAGCCTGTCTTAAAGGCAAGTGCGATGATCCACAAAATTAGGTATTTTAGCTAATGCAATCCAAGATTTTTGTAACTTCTGGGAAGTGAATGCTTTTTTCTTTGTAGGGGATGATTGCAAAGTGTCAATGATGATAGATCCGAGTTTAGGCCATTTGTTTAGATGCGACAAAATGACCTGTAACAAGGTTGCTAATAAAAAGGATCTAATGTGCAACTTCGAAATAGCCCTTTATGGTCTTAATCAATCTCCTTAATTATGGTACACTCACATTGTTAAGTGGCTCCACGAGAAACACATGAGGAAGTCCTCTAGTAATGATAATACATGTTTGGTGTGATGGAAATAACAATGTGTTTGTGTTTTATACATGAATGAACTCATTTAAATTAATAGTGATAATGACTTGATTCATTAGTTGAAGAAGTAGTTTCCTTGTGAATTTAAGATGAAGGATTTTGGTGCTCTTCATTATTATATGTGTTTGAGTGCACGGTAAGATAATGATTAACTTATTTAATTCAACCCATATGTGTTATGAAAGGTTTTGTGAACAAGTTTAGAATAAAAGCTTGCAAACAAATTTCTACTCCCATGAATCTCTTTGTAAAATTGTGAGTTGATGACTTAAGTAAATATGTGGATGCTACCTTATATTGACAATTGACTGATAGTCTTCTTTATTTATGTAATACTCATCCTAACTTATCATATGCAATGAATACTTTTAAGTTAATTCATGGTGAGTCTTAAGATGCACATCAATATGTTGATAAGAGAGTCCTTTCTTATTTGAGTGATATAATTTCCTATGATCTTAATTCTCATAAGGGAAATGATGTTTGTTTTTATTGCTTTGTTGATGTTGATTGGCAATAGATGTAGTTCCAAAAGGTCCACTATAGGTTATTTTTTTGAATTAGGGTTTCCCAATGTAGTATCTTAGAGCATCAAATGATGAGCTTGTTTACTAACAATTATGAAGCAAATCATTGAAGACGTTACTTCTTGAGTTGGAATTTATGGAGGTAGTACTACTCTTCTTTATTGTGAAAACCAATATCATGATAAGTTTGCAATAATCTTGTCTTTCAAAATGAATCTAAACATGTAGAGATGACATGCCATTTCATTTAATATTTGATCAACAAGAAGAACATATACATGTGGTGTTCTTCCATTTGAGACAATATGACAAATATACTTACTAAACCCTTACCCAAAGCCAAAATTTGAAGATTGCAAGAAAATATTTGTTTCTCAATTACTTAATGCTTATTCTCAATAGATAATATTAAAATGTATGTGAAATTAGTGCTAATTTCAGCGATTCCATCCTAGTATTTATTGATTGTCCAATATTAGTTCCTAGTTTGTGATAACTAGTTGTTTATGTGAGTAAACATAATCTATATATGAGTACATTTATCATATCTAAACTAGATTTGTTGTCATATTAATTGTGTGATGGAGATATTTTCATAAGAAGTGGTTGTCATGAGGTAGTATTTCTATTTTTAAATAATATTTTGTGTATATACCTATTTAGCTCAACAAAGTAATCAATGATTTTTAGGGTACCACATCATGGAGTATATGAATCTTTCAATTTTTTTTTTTTGTTTTCTCTTTATTCATTTTATATAGTAAGATTTTGGTGAAATTTAATTTATTGGTTTTAAAAGTCAAATAAAGTTAAGAGATGAGGACAACTGCAAAAATACGAGGCATGTTTAAATTTATGAACAATTTAAGTAACCACAACACAACTTATAAAAAAAATCCAATACAATTTTTTTTAAGAAAAAAGGAAAGTTATCTATTATACAACTTACATTCTGTTACATTCTAATCTTGTTGCTTTACCTTCTTAAACTTTGAATTGTTTATAGTATAGTCAAGGTGTGTCATATCACAATGTCAGCAATGATGCATAGAGGGGTTATATGCAAAGTTGTCATTAATTGGCAATATTAAAGAATCTTATTAAGGTTTACTAAAATCGTTTTTGGGTTATGAGATATGTATGAAGTCTTTTTAACGATGAAGAAAAATAAAGTTTGAGAGGTTAATCACTTTCCATCATTTACATAAGGGATCTAAATCCATTTGGATTTGAGCTTATCCTAGTAATAAAAAACAAAACCACATTTAGGTATAAGATGTGTAGGTGAAAAACATGCAAGTTTAGGAGAATTATAAACTATGTCTATCCTATGCTTAAGCATAAAAGTATGTGATGGTTATATCTTAAATTATATGCCAATTAATTTCTTAATTAAATGCACCGCTATCTAATGGAAGTGAATCAAATATAATCTCAAAATACAAATTCTTGTAAATATGATTTTTTTATGACATGTTAGAGAAAAAACCCATGAAAATTAAGTGAAATCATTTTTTTTAAAATCTACTCATTTTATTAACAAAATGATTATAACTTCTCAAATTTATACAACATTTTCTATAAGAGGCTTTTCATTAGTTAATTATCCATCTATGATTGAGTAGTATATTTTTTTTTTACTTTAACGGTTAATTGTTTTGAAAGGCGGCAAAACAGTTGCCGCGTACTTGTTACACAGATTTCATTTGTTCCCCAATATTTCTTATCACTCAGGCTTTCTTATTACACAGGGAGGGTTTGCGCTTTGAGACAGCTGGTCCTTGGAGATACTTTGGAATTGGACCGCCCTTTGGAGAAGATGATTCGCAGAATCTCTGCTTGAAGGTTCTATGAACTGCCGGACTTGTCTGGACCGCCTTTTAATGTCAGAGATACCATCAGTTTGCCGGGGAAGAGTTTGCTCTATCCATTTTGCTGCTCTGTCAAGCATTTAGTTCCAATACTTGTTCCTCGTCCTTCCACTAAATCACAGCCAAAAGATATACCAATCACCTTCTGGATGAGCTGAAGAAGGAGTGGGCTTAAAAATTCTGCGCCGCTGTTTGGTACTGCTTCTGCCAATCCTTGGAGCTCAAACCCAGAGCATTGATCTCAGCAACAATTTAGATTCTGAACATTACCTCCTACAGATTTGATGATTGTATTTGCGCCACAAGACAGAGTACATCCGCTTGACATCAGGAGAGAACCGAGAATTAATTCCTCCAACTCCATTACTGTAACAGGGAAATGCTGATACATCCTTTCATCAAACTCACATTATCCAATTCGTCGCAGGGAGAATCTCTTTCAGCTTTGGGGTGGTCATGTCTGGAAACTAGTTAGTTACTGCCCAATATTTCCGTCCTTCTTTCATGATGAACCTTTCCTGAAAATAGACCAGCTTGGATTGTTGTCTGCTTATCTTCAGGAATTCGTCCTCTGGCGAATGCTTCTGCCGAGGACAAAACTTACAGTGCTACTGCTAGGGACAGAGCTTCCAGAGCATCGATCTTTTCTTAGTTGATTGCCTTCCCATGGAGCTTGGTGCTAGTGAAGGCAGCTGGGTCAGAGACAGTCGATTAGGGAACTAGATAAGGAAGAGCCTGTTGTAGAGCTAATGTTACTAGATCAGGAGCAGATCTCCATTGCATCAGGGTGAACAGATTTTCTGAGAATGAAGGAGTTAAGAAGATTAATGGATGATGCAGAGAGATTATTTAGAGTTGACTGAAAGGGTTCTTTGGTTGCAGGCTGAGCCAAGATTGGCTTCCAAATCAGCTTGAGAATTCAGTTGCCTCAGAATATGATAGAAGGAAATTTTCCGAAATTGGGCCAGCATGGATCTAATTTTCTTAAGAATGAGGACTAAATGGATCTGCAATGGATTTGAGAGTGAATTCATCGCTTGAATGATAAGCCTAGAGTCTCCGAAGACCGTCAAAGACTGAATGTTCCAACTACGAGCCAGAGACAGCCCCTACCACAAAGCCAGAGCCTCCGCTCTATTGTTTGATTCGAATCCTAGACCCCAATGATACTTGAGCAATGTAGTGCCATCTGGATTCAGCAGCATTCCACCCCCACCCGCAGCTCTAGGGTTGCCTTTAGAGGCCCCGTCGAAGAATAGACAGTGGTCATCTAGAGCAGAACGCCACTTTAGAAACTCCTGTTCTTCCAGGCGTATATCCCACATAGCATGGCAAGAGGCCAGAGAAATAGGATTGGTTTGATTATTTGGAACAATATCTTTCAGCCAAAGCTCCTCCTCACTGTCCAGCATCGCTTCATTCCTTAAGGCCGGCCTAGCATCCAAAGTCTCTCCCAGAATAGCTTTAATTTTGGATATAACGTTGTTTGAAGTGCAAGTTTCTCCTCTCAATAATCTGTTATTCCTTTCCAACCATAATTTCCAGCAGATGAATTTAGGGATCCACATCCATGCAGTCTTAAGCAGATTTTTTTTATTGAGGCAGAACGATGATAGCTTGGCCCATTCGAGAAAAAGGTTTGGCATATTTCTTGGCAGCTTGACCTTGTCAGCCCTTGTTCTCGGAACCCCCTTCCAAACTGCTTTGGCAAAGGGGCACAACAACAACAGGTGATCAACTGTTTCTTCCTCTGACATACATAAAGGGCATCTGGTTGGCCCTTCCATTCCTCATTTTCTCAGGTTATCTCCTGTGAGAATACTGTTGTGAGCTAGCGTCCAGCTTAAGAAGTCCATTTTTGGGAGCGAAGGGAAGCCCCATAAGAATTTCCATTTCGTTGGGTCAGGGGGAACATTAGGGACAACAATCAAACTTTTGTAACCTTCAGCAACCGAGAAAGAACCAGAATGGGAGCCCCACCCTCTTTTGTCCTTGGCTGTTGCTGACATGGGAGATTTTCCTTGGTGTTTGTCTAATAGTAGTGAAGCTTCAGATTGCAGACTATGTGGAACCTCTCCCAAATTCCAGCTGTCCCACCGTCTACCAGCATCCTCCGTCCAGGTGGATATGTCCCAAAGGGTCTCCATATTGTTGGATTGTAGCCATAATTTAATATTTGCAAGACCTTCTATATGGTGCAGAGGCTGGTCTCCTAGAATCTGATCTTCCCAAATTCTGGTTTTTTTCCCATTACCTAGGATCCAGTAGAGATTGGAACTGAAGTGCTCCAGAGCAGTGATACAAAGCTTAAGAATTGGGGAACCTTTGATGGTTTTTGGCGGATGGTCCAAACATCTCAAACGATGACCATGAAAGTATTTCTTCCACAGGACTTTCTTGCTCCAGCTTATTTTCCCAGCCACAATATTCCACAGGATTTTAGAGCCTAGAGCAAGATTTTGTGCCGCCAGATCTCTCATTTGCAGACCTCCTTCCAGGATTGGCCTCTTAATGGTATCCCAATTGACTAAATGAAGTCTTCTTTCATTATTTTCCCCCCCTTCCCAAAGGAATCTCCTCAGCATACCATCCATTTAACTGAGAAGGTTTTGGGGGCAAGGAGAATGGAGTGCTGAAAAAGCGGCATGCTTATTAGTATAGATTTTATAAGAACTATTTTCCCAGAAGTGTTCAGCCAAGAGGTTCCCCAGGCTTGAATTCTGAGCTTAAGCTTGTCTAAGAGGGGCATCCAGTGGGTAACTTTAGGAGTGGATTTGAAGATTGGGATCCCAAGATATTTGAATGACTCCCAGGTTTGACAGGCTTTCATCTCAAGGAGCCTAGCTATGTCAGCCAGATCTTTGACCGAGCAGTTCCAGCCATAGTTTGTGCTTTTTGAATAGTTTATCTTGCTGCCAGAGGCCTCCTTATAAATGTCCAGTTCATTTTTAAAAGATCTGGCCGAATTTATGCTCGCTCCACCTAGGAGCAGAGTATCGTCGGCAAACTGGGCATGGTTTATGTCTTTGACATTGTGCACCATTCTGAGGCTTGGCAGAGTTTGGACTTGCTGACAAAAGTCTAGCTGGAAACTAAGCACTGAGGCTTGAATAGCATAGAGAAGAGGAGACAGCGGACATCCCTGTCTTAATCCCCTGGATGCTTTAAAAAATTCAGTAGAACGGCCATTTACCAACGGTGTGATCCAAGGAGAGGCAATGCATGCTTTCACCCAATTTATGAAGGCTATTGAGAAGCCCATTTTCGTCATGACAGCAAACAGGAAGCCATGCCTCACCCTGTCAAAGGCATTTGCCAAATCTAGTTTTATTACCATTCCTTTCTCTTTTCTCTGGCAACTTGAATGAACTGCCTCTTGAACCAACATAATATTATCCAGTATCTTTCTCCCTTTGATGAAGCCTCCTTGATTCTCCGGTATGATGTCCGGCAGAATATTCTTAAGCCGAATGGATATTATTTTGGTAATCAGTTTGTAGCTAGTATTACACAGCGAAATGGGGCGAAATCTACTGAAGTCTGAAGCTCCTTTCTCTTTCAAAAGCAGTGCAAGGAAGGTTGAATTGGTACTGCCTCCTATCTTTGCGCAATATTGGGATTTCCTAACCATTCTTAGGAGGTCTTTATTGATAGTTGACCAGCAAGACTGAAGGAACCTAGCAGTGAACCCATCAGGTCCTGGCGCCTTATCCGGTTCCATGCAGTCCAAGGCTTTCTTGAGCTCATCCATGCTGATTGGAGCAGTCAACATATTATTGACTGAGTCTTGCACACAGGAGGGGATTAGATTATACGGATAGGCTTGAGGATCTATAGGAGAAGGCTGCTCTCTCGATGCCTTCAAGGCTTTCTTGAGCTCATCCATGCTGATCAGAGCAGTCAACATATTATTGACTGAGTCTTGCACACAGGAGGGGATTAGATTATACGGATAGGCTTGAGGATCTATAGGAGAAGGCTGCTCTCTCGATGCCTTCAAAATCTTTAACCACTACATCTTGGGAGCGGATTTCTGAAACATTTTTGAATTGCTTGCGAGCTTCGGCATGCTTGTGGAAAAAACTAGTATTTTTGTCGCTGGCCTATAACCATAATTTTCTGGATTTTTGTCTCCAATACTCCTCTTCCTCCCTACTAGCTTTGTGGAGGGCTTTTTGCAACTCAACTTCTTTTTGGAGCAGACTCTGGGTAATAGCAGAATCCTCCATTGATGATTGGAGGGCAGCAAGGTTTTCTAAAGACTCTTTTTTCTTGGCAGCTGGAGTTTTCAGGGCTTTAGCCCACTCCTTGACCCTTCTCTTAAGAGCCCGCAACTTTTCTTCCCATACAAAGAAAGGGGATCCCAAGATTTTCTGGTTCCAGACTTCAGAAACCACCTCATTGAAACCATCTTGCTGAATCCACAAAGGGCTAAATCTAAAGGGAATGGGGCCAAGAAAACCATCCATGGAGAGCTCGAGACTAATGGGTTTATGATCAGAGGTGCAGTTAGGAAGAATTTTGGATGAGGCCATTAGACCGCTAGTAAGAAAGGAGGCTTGGACGAGGAATCCGTCCAAACGAGCAGCTATATGGCTGGGGCCTAATCTTTTGTTAGACCAAGTGTATTTCCGAGCTGATGGTTTGATGTCCTCCAGATCCCAGCCAATCATTATATCTTCTACCCATTCTCTAGTTGGATCCCTTACAGGAGAACCACCTTTTTTCTCTTTAGCGGCTAGAGTAACGTTCAGATCCCCTGCAATAATGATGTTTTCTGGATTGTGCGATAAAAGAAAAGACTGGAGTGAATCCCAACAAATTTTTTTCTCCGCTGGATGGGCCGGAGCATAAAGGTTGAACATACTTACTTGTTGACCAAAATCTTTGTGGAGGAGCTGAGTGAAAATCCAATGCTGGCAACTTTCTTCTTTATTCCAAGAAAGTTGCCCCACTAAACCACTGTCAGCCAAGGCAAGGGCGATTTTAATCATTTGATCTTCCGGCAAAGCGATTTCTGGGATTTCATCAAGCTTTTTGATAAACTTTGGAACTTCGGGATGAGGTCGTTTTTTCCCCTTCTGCGATAGCAGGCTTCGGAAGGCTTCTGCTGATGATGATGGAGGGGTGGGAGAGGGCTTCGCCCGCCCTGGAGCAGCCATGGCGGCAGGCAGTCTTGGCAGCGATCGCTGACCTAGACGCAGATCAGAGCGCGCACGAAAAGATTGATTTGAGGATGTTACTAGTGCAACAATTGTTCCTGAGTAGTATATTTGACCAACTATATGACGATTAAAAAAAATATTTTATTCACAAGTTGAATACTTATATATAATTTTCTAGGCTAGCACATTATTTTATGTAATGGGTTTTTCATTAGCCAATCAGCCATTCATGATTGACTAGTAGATTTGACTAACCTTGTAGTGATAGGAAAAATATATAAATAATGTCTATTTATATGAAATAGACCTCTTTCTTAATGCATCAATCATTATAGTAAAAATGAAATTATAAAAATTTTGTAATTACAATTTTATGTATGATCATTTTAGACCATTCATACATGATATTGAAGATATTTTTTGTTTTTTAAGTTCAATTTCTTTTCCAAATTGAAATAAAAGAAAATCATTTATATATAATCCCTTGCTACAATTTTGAGAAGAATTTGTTGCGAAAATTTGCTCTAATCATAATATGATTTAATGCATCACACATTATATATATATATATTTTGAGTAAAATTAGTATTTGAATATATTCAAATTATCAAAATTGTGATTTTAAATAATAAAAAATTGCAATTTCAACAAATTTTGAGGTTTTTAAATTCTAAGTATTATCTTCTTCCTAAACAAGAGGTTAAACTATTATTAGGAGCAATGTTTAGCTTCATATATGAGATTATAACAAAATGCTATTTAAAAAAATAAAATAAAAATATTGTATGAAACTAGTACCACGTGCCTATAAACCAACATTAGCAAGCACTTATAACTTGGCAAGTGTGGAGATGTTCTAGAGACACATCACATCAAATAATCCTTTGAGGGTCCCACTCAAGGGGGACACCTACCACTCAAGCCTCATCCCTTTGATTTTGAATATGTGTGACCTCTTAAGAGGAAACACATGAAGCCAATGGAGTTAGCTACAATGATGACTATAAGGGACACTAGCTTTCTTGAAACACTATATAAGCTAAAACCATTATTTGGGTCTTAGAGTAAGACCTATACTATATAGGTTGAAATCATTTTTTTGGTCTCAGAGCAAGACCTACACTATATAGGTTGAAATATTTTTTTTGGTCTCATGGTAAGACCTATACTATATAGGTTGAAACCATTTTTTTAATTCTAGAGTAAGACTTAAAACTACTTATCTTTGTGAACAAAAGGAAATATGTTAATGATCCAAAATCCAATAGCATTTGGAAGGGGTGGTTACTATGCCCTCTATATAGGTTGAAATATTTTTTTGGTCTCACGGGAAGACCTATACTATATAGGTTGAAAACATTTTTTAATTCTAGAGTAAAACTTAAAACTACTTATCTTTGTGAACAAAAGGAAATATGTTAATGATCCAAAATCCAATAACATTTGGAAGGGGTGGTTACTACGCTCTCATGGTTAAAAATTCTTAAAAAAATATTGTGTGAGTGTGTTTAAATTGTATTTTTATGGAAAAAATGGATTCAACGCCATCAACAATCTCTAAAACATTATAACAAAAAATTTAACAATAATAATTTATTTCAGATAACACTATTTTTTAATAATAATAATTAACACTATTTTTAAACAATAATAATCCTGAACCAACTAATATGTGTGAATGGATAAAGACCACCATTGACTACCTCACAACAAATTCACAATTAAAATATGAAAACAAAAATCCCTCTAAAATGCCGATATGAATGCCACATCAAACACAGTCTCGTACGACGGATATAGACAAGTACAGTGTCTGGACTTCGACCTCATGCAGTCTTTTAGTATAGATTTTGGGAACCAGCCAATTAGGTATAAATTTACGACAGAGAATTTGGACACATAGAACAGGATTTGCCTCTAGGGTCAATTTTGCGAAAGCAACAGCGTAATGGAATTTGGATGATGGTTGACCGGTTGCGTAATGGAATTTGGATGATGGTTGACCGGTTGATGATTCGTGATACACCAATCTTATTTATTTTATCGCTGTAATCGCCATTCTAATTTGACGCCCAGATGCTAGAAATAAATTATGGGCATACGTGGTTTTGAGTGCCACGCTATAGTTGTATTTCTTATGCTTTCAATTTCAATTTGAGGGCGATTTACTAAAATCTGACAATGGAAAGCTGTTATTAGCGGAGTCCGCTAATTTCGAATAGAGGAGTGGGTTTGGAGATTGGGTGCTGATGAAGCTGCGGAATGTTTGAATAGATTCCAAAACTATTCATCTTTGTGGATTTCTTTGCATTGCAGGAACAGATAGGAAAAATAAGAATGAGGGGTGAGATGATTACAATAACTGCGGAACAGCGCTGACATGCTTTCAGAGTCAAACCCCGGTGGGGAGGCTGTGGGGAGGCTATTAACCAGCCGTCCCATCCACGCGGGGTAACGCCCAATTGCAATTGCAGGAACAGATAGAAATTGATGGATGATCTGCTACTGCTGCTGCAGTTTTAAAGTGGTAATTATTTGAATATTAAATGTTAATTTATCGATTCATTTAAATATGATTATTCACAGTTATTCCCTTTGCCCTGGATCTAAGTCAATAATCGCTGATGATGATATTTAATTAAATGTCTAGACTAATTATAATTATTTACAGAAGCCACAGGTACATATATGATAGTCCTATCCCTTAACTTGAAGAAGAAATCATCGTCATGCTCAGTACCTCGTACAATTTGGACTAATGTGGCCTAGATTTGTGCTACTGAGTCACCAGTAACCATTAGTAGGTGACAACAAACAGGTATGAATCCTTATAGCTGTTCACATAACTACTGTTTTTGAATAAATTATTAAACTTATGAGATGATTTTCACATGTAACCCAGTCTAAGTAATCTTCATGGACAACTAGTAGGTTGAGAGTAGAGCTTGTCTGCTAGTTAAGAGAAAATGTTTTTTCCTCAAATCTTAAGGGAGCTATGAATTCCTCATTATCGCAGTAAACCCACTTGAACACGGGGACCGTCATTTTCGGTTAACGAACATGATCAGGTCTCTATGCCTGCTGGGATCTGAACCCAAGGCATTATTGTGCTGATGCCCTGTCTCAACTCTTGTTATCAGAAACGGACCAGAACCGGTGGAACCAGCTGGTCCGGGGCCGTTTTTGGCCCAAAACTGGTCCGAACCGGAATAGGCCGGTTCCGTATGGAACCAGCCGGTTTTGTAACAGAACCGGCCGGTTTCACCAAACCAGCCGGTTCCGGACTAGTTAATTGCAGTTTGTATATATGCAGGCTAGGGTAAAAAGTTGTTTTTTTTTTTGATATTTTGATTTTTTTTTCAGTTGGTTGGCCCACTTCTAATTCTCCCCTAAGCTAGCTTAATATTCAATCCTATGGCCCTCAGCCTAATAATCAAGTCTATGGCCCTAGTATTGTTATGCAATTCATGGTAATGTTAAATTCTTAAAGTAAAAGTGAAGGGAGAATGTCACTTTTACTTAAATTTTTAACATTACCATGAAATGACTCAAGATGTTTGAGAGTGGTTCCACCTCATTGGATTTCATATGAAGAAAGTAAAATTTTAGATTTCGCGCAAAATCTGACCCAACAGACTTAACAGTTTTTTAGGATTGGGAAATTGCAACATATCCATTGGATTTTGTCATGTATGAGGATGTGGAACTAGTATTTAATAAAGAGCACCAAGCCCTCTATGTACTTGGATGTTAGTGGCATTGTTTGTCGAACTCCTCTATCATGACTCTACAAAAAATGTACCCATCATTCAAACAAAACCCTGACATGACATGCTACATTTTTTCTATCTTATTTTAATGCCTAAATGGTTATATTGATAACAAAGGCCCCAATATAGGCAATGATTTTGATGATATGTAGGCATTTGTTATAGCAGGATTTTTTTGGATGCTAGAGGCCATCTAGAGCCTATTTGTTAATGTATTTTCAGTTCAGAGATGGATTGCACTCGATGCTATTTTGGTTATGTGCAGCCTTACATGCTATGCAAATGAGAACTTTTGCATATTTGTGTATAAATGTTTTGGATTCATATGGATGCACATGAATATATATGTGTCTCTTTAAAATATGGATATTTTATGTGTTTTTGGTCAATTTTTTTTTTTTTTTTTTTTTTTTAGATTCCCGGTCTACAAGGTTTTTTGGTTCGATCACTGGTTCAGTTTTGATAACATTGGTCTCAACCACTACCATATCAATAGACATTAAACTTGGGGATGATTAAGGATTAAAATTTAATCATTACATGCATTCATTCAAACCTGAAATAGAATCTTGACTATAACCCTCTTCCATGTTGTCATAACACCAACTAAGACTTTATTTCATGCTTAATTCCTAATTATGACCATTATATCTAACACTCTTCCATAATAGAAAACGCTTCTTCCAAAACAAAGACAAATTTGTACACAAATATGATGTTTGCAGCCCATTCCAAAATAAGGTCTTCAATTAGCAATAGGAGGCACATTTTATTTGACAAGGTCGATGAAGTCATTTATCATCCTTCTACCTAAGCATCATCATCAAGATGAGAGCCATCGTTTCCACTATTGACCTAGAACTTGTCTTGTTTAATGAACTCACCTCCTTATCTGGGCAGCTCAAACATATTCAAGTTTTTTTTTGCTTCTCTAAGGAAGCACCTTCTTGTTCCATTGCTTTATATTCACTCTCCATGAAGGTCTTTCTTGTTGACATTTATAGCTCGAATAGGTACTTCCACACAGGTCTACGTGTTGAGACATGTAGAAGTCATCCCAAGTCTTCACCTTAGTAATTCACTTTAATTAAAGGGATTATTAAAGTGAAATGCTTTTTATAAAAGTGAGTTTAATATCTAAGGAAATGTAAAGTTTTTACATTAGTGAATTAGATGATTTAGATCATTGATTGGGACTTAATCTCAATTGTCAATCTCATTGAGAGATTAGGGTTATGGAGACTTAGTCATTAATGCCAAATGGTTAATTAATTTGGTCAATAACTCAAGATTATAAATGTAAGGCTAGGTGAAGGAGAAGGACACACAAGAACTCAGTGAGTGATTGAGGCACAAAGGACAATGACTCAAGGTTAGAGAAGACAACTAGGGAGAAATTTACGACAAAGTTTTCAACCACCTAGCAGGCCGTACATGGTGACAGAGTGCATGCTGAGAGGGTAGCCATACACCATGGTTGTACAACATCGTACAACGCAATTGTATGGCAATACATGGGCCACATGGGTCCATACAACAAGCCGAGGGGGTAATAGGTCCAAAGAGTTGATCATGGAAATTTTGGAGGGTTGTATAGGTCGTACAAGTGCTCATTAAATTTTGAAATTTTTGTTGTAGCTTGCATTTGTCTTTTGTTGGCCATTTTCTGAGTAAGGGAGCCCTTGTAAGTGTCAAATTTTTGGCTACCCAGAAGGTGCTATTAACCCAATTAATTATTTCCTATTACACAACAAATTAATTCTTTTGTTGGAAGTAATGAATAATAACATGAACAACACCATTCACAAAATATAAATTGTAGCGAAATATACAAGAAACCAATCACGCAAATGACGCAAGTATTTTTCGACAAACGTCCCTAGGAAAACCCCAATGTGGGGAAAAACTAGTTTTTAGATTTGAGGGTTTATATTATTATCTTTAGCAAAAACTGCTATTGAGAAATTACAATTGCTTGCATGACATGGCAAAGTTCTAGAAATATTTTATCTTCACTTTTGCTAATCAAATCAACTTGAAGAAACCCCACGACTTCCTCTTATGTAATTCACACTGCCTCCAACAACTCACACTGGTCTTTCGATAATTCACACTCTCTTGGCAAACTCGCAAACTCAATCTGCCCTCTTGGCAATTTGCACCTCCTCTGGCAAACTTGCACTAGCCTTTGGAAGTCTCGCACCGCCTCTCGGAAATAATCTCGGCCTCTCCTCCTGTGAATTTACTGAGCAACTTGGTTTCCTCTTGAAGATCATGGCCGCACTGGAAAAACTCCGTCTCCTGCAAAAAATAACTAATAACAAAAACCTCTAGAAATTCTTCTCCCAATCATCGCTGCTGAAACCTTCTTGTTGTCTCACTGAAAATCACCCACTCGATGTGTCTCCAGATCTGCCCATCGACTCTTTATAATCTCTCGTTCACAAATGAATGGCCACGATTAGATGTTCACTTGATCCAATCGATGGTTAAGATCATCTTAGAAACTTTCCACAAGCTTCTAGAAGTAAATTGATCTTATCCCAACTAATGTCAATTAATTATCCACTTTCCCTAAGTTTAGACTTCAAAAGTATTTAATGTTGATTTTTCCTCGGCACTTTAGAATCAAGGCTATGTCTAAAATATGATCACAAACACACTGAAATACCACAATTCCAAGCACTTTGCACAATAGAAATGTAACGACAGTGAACCAATAAAGCGCACAAGAATTTACAGACCCAAAACTTGTTTATATTACAACTTTAATATAATAAACATAGGGCTCCCGTACCAGGGATCATGGCACTTACAGTTAGCCTTGATACTAGGAAAATTAAGGCTTGGGGTCAATTACGTTTGATTCTCAATCTGCCCAAGAACAAGAACAACCTTGACTTACTTGCTGAAGAAGAACTTGACCACAACCCTTTTAGTCCACTTGTCTTGAACACCTGGCAGGTCCTTTGCCACCTATACTCACAGAGAATATTGCTGCTCCAGTACCTCTGTCTTCAACTGTTCACAAGGGTTCTGTTGCTCCAAAACACTTGTACAACCAACTCAACAAGTCTAGCTTGTCACTGTGAAGTGGCCTCTTCCAAATATTGTACAATCAACCCAATAATCTGCCTTCACATAGTGATCTTGCTGCTCCAAAAGTCATTGTATATAGGGCTTAAAATAGTTTGCCTTCTCACGGTGATTTTCCTCATCAAACTCACTGAACATAGGCCTAAACTCAACAATTCACATTGATTTTCCCTCCTAGAAATCTTTGTATGACAACTTTAACAGTCTGCCCTCTCATAGTGACTATGCTGCTCCAAAGTCACTGAACATAGGATCTGTTGTTGCACAAGGTGTCTAGGCACTGTGACAATGCTCAGAGTAGGCTGTCACTCTAATTCTTACTCACTCTGTTTAGACTCTCTCCTAGACAAGTCAAGGGGGATAGTCCCTAGGGGTAAATGAATGAGGATAGGCTCTAGGAGACTTAAGGTTGAACAACTTGATGGATGTAGAACAAGTCCTAGTTAACTGAGATGGATAGATCAAAATAATTAATACAAATAAGACACAAGCACAAGATAAAAATGATTTTAGACCAGTGCCTTATATTCAATTAACCATAGACTAAATAAAAACAAGTTACCCAGAACAATTTATAAATGTGGCGAAAGTGACAATCAGGAACGATTAAATAAAAACACCCAAGAATTTAACATGCAATATATTCTAGCAATTAAATCCCATGAATAATTATGAAACTTAAGTACTAAGTAGTGATTCTAGATTCAAAATAATTTTCTTCAATAACCCCGGATCTAGAAAAAAATATCTTTCTTCCTATAGTCAATGATTTAAAACATTAATCATACTTAACAATAGAGAAATTAGTACCACAAAATTTAAAATTTTACACTTAACACAAATAGGACACCAAGGAACTTTAGATTTAAAATTTAATTATCCCTTAGGTAAGTTTAATGTGCTAAGCTTATGAAGCAAATTTTAATGTGGCAATAATTTTTTTTAATATGACAAAAAATAAAAATCGAAAGTAAAATTAAATTTTTTTAAATGTGAAAGCTTAAGTTTTGCTTTTGATTTATTTCATTAGCAATTCTAAAGTCACCAATTTTTTTTAAATTTTTTTAGATTTTTAATGTTTTTTGAATGTTTAAAGCAAAATCAAAATAAAAAAAATAAAAGGAAAGGAAATAAAAAATCACAAGTTAAAATAAAAAGTGTAAAAAAAATAAATCAAATCAAAATAACAACTAAAACAAAAATTCAAACTTTAAGTGAATCTAACCAAAAAAATGAAATCGGATTTTTTGAATCTAACCCTAATGCATACCCAAACAACAAAACAAAAATGAAAAAAAAGGGAAAAGTCCTTTGTTACAGGGGAACCACTCCCAACAGTTGGGAAACCAGTTCCAATGGTTTCGCGCTCCTAGGAGCTTTGGAACTGTATGGGAACCTTCCCTTTTCAGTGGGAGCTATAATGGGAGCTTGGGAAAGTTACAGGAGCTTTGAAGACTGTTTTTTTTGGAGTTCCGGTGTTTCCTGGGGTTGGGGAATACAAAGCCTGTAGAGAAATATGCTGAACTACCCACAAAACATGAGCCTAAGTTGAAACCTTCTCAGGAAGAAAGGCCAAAGACATTCTTAACACCGATATCCTTAATTGAGAAACTAGAGCAATCTCTTGATGGGTTAAGGAAGTGTGTGGCACCTCAATGTAAGGGCGATATCTGGGATGTCATGCTGATGAGTATTTCTTTTGTTGTTTATGTATATATATTGCAGAAGATTGTGTGTGCATATTGTATGTGGTAGTCAATGCATAAACATTAGAGTTTCTTTACTTTTCTCTTAAGAATAACTATAAAAACATATGTAAAACTGTTCCTTTGTATTTTTAAGTCAGATTGTTTCAAAGACTCGTCATGTGTCATAATGAACTTGACATTTTAATGTTTTATATATATAAAAGGGAGAGACACCCAAAGAATATATTATTAATATATAAGAAAGATTATATAATTATATTTATATATTTAAATTGATTTTAATATTTGAATATTTTGATTCAATATTAATTTTGATTATTATATTTTTTGTGTAAATCAACAGAGGTATATTATTTCACAAAGTTACATAAGATACAAAAAGTCTGTTTGAAGAGACATAGAAAGCACTTCCAGCTTGTTCGACCAAAATGACTAGCAGAACCTAATCCTGCAACTTCAGAGCAGAGGCTAACCACGCAGGGCTGCCTAACATAGGACACAAAACGAGAGAGGGTTTCGAGGACCTCAAAACAAAGACATAAAGAGACATTTAGAGAAAACAAAGAGCCTTGAAGCTATTACAGCTCCAATACCACATAATCCTTGTTGGTGTTACTTGGGGCGGTCGTTGCTGTAACTATATCTGGCTTCGAAATCCTTTGAGGAATGGGGCGCTTCCATTGTGTTGGTGTCGGTTTCCTCCGCCAGGACGTCAACAACAATATTTGTTCCCTGATGGGTTGAGAGCTTGAGGAGTCTAGTGAGAGCTCCCAGATTATGCGACAACATTCTGAGTTCCTGAGTCAAAGCACTAATGCTGAACTCCATGGCATCTAACCTTGCTACGTTTCCAGCTAAAATGAGCGAAGCGGCCTGGTGCGCATCCTTTATAGCTTCTACTTGCATGCTGAGCGCTTTGGCCAGCATGGTTTTCATGCGCCACATTTTGCTTTGAGTTTTTACGAATTGTGTGGCTCTGGTGTCCGTGGTGCCTGGGTCCGCGATTCAGTCTATTTCCTTTTCCACTGCTTGTATGTCCAGCTTTTCTTCTTCCTCGATGACCGCAGCTTCAAGCTCTGCAATATTTCGTTTCTCTTTCCTAGAAACCGAGGTCTCATAAGCCTCACGGGCTTTTTCCAGGTCCTGGTTAGCAAACTTATTGCGACTGCCCTCCTTTGCCATTGTGTTGTTGCAGGTGTTGGTGTGGGTTGAAGGGACTGCGGGCTTCCTGATAGAGTTTAGATTGCCAAGAATTGAGTGAGGAGAATGTGATGTCTCGGTTACCTGGTGGATTACCTTAGTTGTAGCTAGAGGTTGAATGTTCTAGATTGAGATCTCCCGCTCTGCCTTCTGAGATCCGCTATTCTTGTCATAATAAATCTTGTTTGGATTTCCATGCGCCTTCTCATGATTTCAATCCAGAGCCATTACTCTGCCATGCTTGTGGTTGCTGGTTGAATGCCATGTGTCCGCATCTGCTTCTTGCTGACTGTGCCGATCATTCTTTTTGTAGATTGTACTCCCCGTCCGATAGCCTTCGTCCTTTTGGGTGATCTTCCACCCTGCCTCAATTACCCCATTGGACTGTCGCCAGTGGTACCTTCGATTGGCATTAAGTGTATAGTTAATCCGCATAAGTTATCGATGATCTGTATCCTGTAGCCTGTCCTTTGCTCTCGATCCTCCGGTAAGGTCTTGCCTGGAGATGAGAGTGCACTGATTCCTAAGATTGTTTCCTGTGACGTCTTGCCAACAAGTGTCAATGATCTCCATCGGATGATCGACCGCATGGTTGGCAAGGCTTTCCACTAAGACATTCGCCTTTTGCCTAACTGCTTGTAGAACAATGCTGGTGAGAGAGGAGAGATGTTTCGCAATGAGCGCTGTGACCATGGCTAATCTCTAGTGCTTTGTGACTTTCTCCGGCCGCGTGCCATTTTTCGTTCTCCTTGCTGCAGTGATGGTTAAGAGAGAATCTCCTTCCACTATTACAGAGGCTTTTCCCAGACGGATGAGGACGTGCAACCCCTGTTCCAGGGTTGCGAATTCTGCTTCATTGTTGGTGGCCTCCCCCAAGGCTCTGTAGAAAATGTGAAGGATTTCTACTCTGTCATTAAGGATGGCGCCTCCAAGCCTTGCAGGACCAGGGTTGCCCCTGGAGGCCCCGTCAAAATTCAATTTGTAGAACCCTGGGATGGGGGGCAGCCAGGTTGAAGGGGAGGGAGCTGGCCGAGGGTGGTTTGCTTGAGCCCAGTTACCCGACAGACCATTCATGCCAAACAACAGCAGGATGCGTGAATCATTAGGGGTGAGCAAATTGGCCTGCTCAGCTTTGCAATTGGTAAGGGCAGTCTCTTTTAAACTTTGCATTATCACTGTTTTGATGGTTTCAAGCTGTTTGGCTTCTTTTTGAAAAATTCGTCTATTCCTCTCTTTTCCAAGTGGTCCAGACTATAAAACTGGGGCAGAGCCTCCATAGGGTGTTAACCATATTACAATTGGAATACTTGGTGCGCCAATTCGCAATGGAGTCTTGAATAGAATCCCTGTGTCTGTCTGTTTGTTTGAATATTTCCTTCATCCAATCCCAAAGATTATTGGTTCAGTCACAGTCGTTAAGGAGATGGTTCATTGTTTCCTCCTCCTTTTCATAGAGGGGGCATCTGGATGGCCCAACAAAGCCCCTTTTCACTAAATTCTCCCAGGTGAGGATTTTGCAATGCATGAGAAGCCATAGAAAAGACTTTATTTTTGTGTAGAGTGTGTTGTCCCAGACATTAGAGTACCAAGCTACTTTGTCTTCGAGATCCCTGTGCTCGAGATACATTTTGGCCTCCTTGAGGTTGAAGGTTCCCCCATCGAGTTTTCCCCACCTGAGTTGGTCCTCCTCCTGAGTGTACTGGATCATTCTCGTATCCAAAGTGGAGATTAGGGTGCTGAGGAGGTTTATCATGTCATCCTCCGGGGGGGGGGAGGCTCTAAGTTCCAATTCCTCCAGTGCTGGTTCTCGTTGTTGCTAGACCAATACTGATGGACTTTTATCTTGCCTGTTGTCTGAAACCATTTTTGTAGGGTGAGATAATTGGGGTTTTGCAGTTTAGGTAGCTATTGCCATGCATCCTCCCAGGATAAAGCTTTGTTGCCATTGTGAATTTCCCAAAAGCAGTGATCCTGAATGAGGTTTCTGTTAGCTCTGGCCAAATTCCAAATAGGGGAACCTTAAGGGGCATCTGTTATTCTGATTAGATTCTCAGTCCTCCAATTCTCGACATATTTGGCCTTCCATAGTTTTGCCCAAGGTGTATGGGGTTCCTTGATCTAGCGCCACCAATGCTTGGCTCCACAAGCTTTGTTGACAGTGTCCGGGTCTTGCAGCCCTAAACCCCCCAGGTTTTTGGGTTTGCATAACTTAGCCTAGGCTACAAGAGCCCATTTGTGTTTATCCGCTTTGCTCGACCAAAGGAAGGCCCTTTGAATATTCCTGATTTTTTGGAGCACCATTTTTGGCGCTGGGAGAATAGAAAGCATATAGTGTGAAATGGCTTGAAGAACCGCCTTAGTCATTACAAGTCTTCCTGCAAATATCAAGACCGTTGGTCCAATAATTGTCCCTGTCCTCTAGCTTGGAGAGCAAATGCTCCTAGTGGAGTTTCTGCCAACTCTTGCCA
The DNA here is from genome assembly GCA_000404065.3 of Pinus taeda. Lineage (NCBI taxonomy): Eukaryota > Viridiplantae > Streptophyta > Pinopsida > Pinales > Pinaceae > Pinus > Pinus taeda. Next base: position 88,467 of record APFE030708775.1, read on the forward strand.
GTGAGAGGAATGCCAAGATATTTAGATGGAAGGCTGCGTCTTTTGAACCCTAGGATATTAGTGAGGTGCCTCTGGACCGCCAAGTGCATGTGGAAGAAAAAAACAGAGGATTTATCCAGGTTAAGATCCATACCAGATGCTTGGCTGAAAAGGTTCAAAATGGCTTTGAAACTTGGGGCTTCCTTGATTGAAGGGGTACCATGCAGCATGGTGTCATCCACGAATTGCTGATGAGTGGTTGCAGGATAATGATTCAGGGGTTGGAGACCTTTGATGACATTCCTTTCCTTATCCATTTTAATGATGCGACTTAGGCCTTCCATTAAGATAACAAAAAGGAAAGGGGAGATATGATCACCCTGACGAATGCCTCTGGATGGGAAGAAGGGGTTCGAAGGGGCGCCATTGACCAAGATGGAGAAGCTGGGAGATTTGACTATGGCCAAAATCCATCTGATCCATTGTTGGGCAAAACCAAAAGCTTCCAACACAACTTCAAGATAATTCCAACTGACCTTATCATAAGCTTTTGAGAGGTCTAGTTGAATGATCATTCCAGCCTTCTTCTGAGATTGAAGGGTGTGGATCATTTCCTGTGCCAATAAGACATTGTCCATAATTTACCGACCTTCCACATAACCAGACTATTCTTCTAAGATAATTAAGGCGAGAATAGGCTTTAACTTGTTGGCCATGACTTTGGAGATGATCTTGTACAACACATTGCAGAGAGTTATTGGTCGAAATTTAGAATGTGTGCAGGCAACCTCTTCCTTGGGGATGAGGGCATTAAAAGAGGAGTTTAGGGATTTGAGTATTGAGGAGGATCTTCTAGAGTCCTCGACCACCGCCCATATGTCCTACTTCACAATGTCCTAGCACGCTTTGAAGAAGTCAATGGTAAAACCATCTGGTCATGGAGCCTTGCCATTGGCCATTTCTTTGACTACCTATTCTACCTCCAGAAGGGTAACTGGGCGGTCTGAGGATCTGTTCTGCTCCTCTGTGATTAGCTTGGGAATAGAGGTTATCACTGCATTGATAGCCTCTTGTTTGTTGATGTTCGGTTTTGTAGCAATAAGACTGAAGTGGTTCCTGAGGATGGAGGCAATCTCTTGATGAGACTGAAAGGAGGTCCCCTATTCATCCGTAAGCTTGGTTATCTTATTAGTGCATCTATAATCCATGGTTGATCGATGGAAAAATTGGTGTTTTTCTCCCCTTCTTTCAGCCATTGTATACGGGATTTTTGTCTCCATAATGTCTCTTCCTGGTGACATCTCTCGTTCCACTTTTGGAGGAGGTCACGCTTTGTGTTAATGGAGTTCTGGGAGATGTCCCCCTTAATCCAGTTGTTGTGTATTAAAGCCATCTGATCCTACAGGGTTTGTTTGTCCTAAAAAATGTTGTCAAAAATCTCTTGGTTCCATGTTCGTAGCTTGGCCTTTAGGTGCTTCAATTTGGCTTGGAGCCGAAACATTTTGGTACCTCTAACGTCCAAGTGCTCATTCCACCATAGTTGGATGTTGGTGGTGAAAGCCGGATGACTGAGCCAAAATTTTTCAAAGCGAAAATGTATGTTTCTAGGCGTACCAAAGATAGTTGCATTCAAAGAGATGGGCCAATGATCCTATCCTCCAAATGCAATAATATCAGATTCCACCGTGACTTCCTCAAGGAGAATGGTATCCAAGATCAGAAACCGGTCAAGCCTAGATGCGATAAGCCTGTCCCCTCCTCTCTTATTATTCCAAGTGAATATGCCATTTTTGGGTTGGATGTCCACTAGGTTAGTTGTTCTGATGAAAGAAATGAAGGCCTCAACATTTCTGTTTAGGGTACGAAGCCCTCCCTTATTTTTCTCCAGAGAGTTAATCATGTTGAAATCGCCGCCATAGATGGCCTTAGCATTAGAGTGTCTTTGTTGCAACTTGGATAGGTTGTCTAGCAGCTGAAGCTTATCCTCCAGCCTTTGGGGGCTGTAAACATTTGTGAATAAGTATGTGCCAGCTTCTCCCAGGATCTGCATTTCAAGGGAAATGAAAGATCTGGAGGCCTCGACATTTAGGAGGAGTAGGGAGTGGGGGTTCCAGAAGATGGCTAAGCCCCCTTCCAGACCATTACCTTCTACCTCCTTGTGCTCCATTCTCTTTCCCAGGCTCTTCCCTATCCCTTCCAGCTTTAGCCTGGAGCATTTGGTTTCCTGCAGGAAAACAACGTCCAGATTTTCCTTTGTGACTTTTTTTTTTCAATAATCTTTGTTTGGTTTGGTTGTTTAGCCCTTTTGCATTCCATGAGAGTATCTTCATATTTAAACCAGTGTTGTGAAAATCACGATTAAATCGCAATTTAATGAAAAAATCGTGTTTTTTTCACCTTGCCGATCAAATCGTGATTTTTATACGAAAAAATTGCCTAATTTTTTTTTTTTTGGCCGATTTTTACTGAAAAAATCGTGGTAAAAATCGTGGGGGGTCGGGGCAGCACGATTTTATAAACTTTTAACTTTAGATATTAAAAAAATTGAAAAAAAATGAAAAAAATGAATATTTTTGTACCAAACGATTTTTTCCTATTTTTTCCCGATTTTTCCGATTTGTTCCCCGTGCCGATTTAATCCTGATCGCGATTTTCACAACATTGATTTAAACAGGTATTATGAGGAGAATGGGAAAACCTCAAGGGTTTTCATCTTGCCTGAGTTGATGAGCATTTGGCCGAGCTCATGGAGTGCTTCATTGTTTGTTCTTCTACCCCGTTTCTTCCTATGTTTTGTAGTAAAATGTGTTTGGTGTAGGTTTTGTGCCTTGATGCCCAGTCCCTTTTGTCGCGCCCAAACCCCTTTTCTGCCCTTTCAAGGCTGCATCCTGCCTTGATAGGAAGAGGAAGTTGACTCTGTTAATCTCTTCCTCTAGAATGTGATCCACTCCTTTTTGTCTCCATTGCTCAACTATGGTATTAAGGTCCATTCCTTCTTTTTCTAGAGTGTCATTTAGGTCTTGATCCTCTGTGCCCACTTCACCTAATGTCATTTCCTTGTCCCCTTCTGCGTCTTTCCTTAATCCTAGATCTAGGAGAAAGTCATCAGTCGAGATTGGAGTCGGCATCTGGGCGTTCTGATTGGTCGTTTCCGGGGTTTCCTGTTCAGATGCTGGTATTTGGGAATCCTCATCTGCACCAGTTTCCTCTCCAAGCACCTCAAATGCGTTCATAGACCCTTTGTTGGTGTTTCCTGTCTTCGGTTGGTTCCTTCTGTTGGTTCGGTGTCTGCCCATGGGTCAGAAGAAACCATCCTAATTTTTGCTTGGGAGATCCTTAGCCTTTTTTATGGGTCTGTTCAGGGGACATTCCCGGATCAGATGGCCGTGTTCATGGCATTTTCTGCATCTGAAGGGTATTTGTTCATAGTCTATGGCTTGGAAAAAGAGTTCATCTTTATATTCCAACCATAGACCTTCATGAAGAGCACTTAAAACGTCCATTCCAACACAGATTCTAGCGCAAGAGGTGTACCTTTTTTGGAGGGTAGCTTCGGAAGCTTGGGTGAAGGTGCCTAGTTTGTTGCTGATTTGTTCCAACATCGCCAGTCTCCAGTAGTAGATGGGGAGGGAAAACAGGCGAATCCACACAGGAACATGCTTGAATGTTTTTTGTTCTGGTGCAAAATTTGGTTTCGAGGGTCTCATGTAAAGGCCTGCAGAGGCATAGAAATAAAGGCCTCCATCAAATATGCAGTCTCTGTCTTCAAGGTTTGCAAAGACAACCATGAAAAAACCTTTGGCCCTCAGGTGGAGTTTCACATCTCCTTTCGACTTCCAAGTTTGCTTGATCTATTGGCATAAGGCTTTTTCTGTGGGCCAAAAGCCCATAAACTTGTAGATCACTGCATGAATAGCCATATGATCCCTATAGGCTTGCAGTTCGGGGTCGGTAATGATAACCCTCAGGCTTTTTGTGGTTTTTGGCTTGCAACGCCCTTGGTCTCTATGTTGTTTGTCTTCAGTGGCCAATCCTTCTGGATCGGAGCCGTTCAGGGGGGAGGTTTCAACTGCCTCCGCTTCTTTGGTTTTCTTTCCTGCGTCTCGAGGTACCTGCTCTCGAGTGGGATCTGGTTTGTCTTTTCCTTCCAGAACTTTGATGCCTTTTTTCTGGTTTGGATGCTGGGTTTCCTTTGTATTGCCTTCCAGCTTTGTCTTTTTGCTGAGCTCATTTTTTCCTGTAGTGTCTGAACCCATGATCTGTACTACTTCCAATGGGCTTTTACCTTTGTCCATCATTATCTGTTTGTAGGAAGGGGCCCCATTGGCCCCCGCTTGCTTCATCCGTTAGGCCAGGGCAAGCCCCCACTGCCTTAGATCAGTGAAAAGGGCACTACCCCTTGCTAGAGTGGGTAATAGTGCACAGACTGCGATCCAAAACCCTAGGTCAAAGAGTTGCAAAGCCGCTTAGGGTCAAGAGAAGATCCACCAAATGCCTTGATTGTTATATAAATTATACAATTAATTTTTTTTTTTAATTATATAATATTACCGCTCTCGATTAGTCGTTTCTTGTAAATTTTGGGGAAACCTCTAGCCATTCTCGACACCCGTACCCAAGTTCCCAATGTTCACACGTTCCAGAAACTCATGCAACATAGGAAAAGTCAAATGTTTGATTTGTGTGTGCAATGCAGGATTGGACGACGACAGAAGGGAGCAGCTTGACGAAGGAGGCAGTGAGCAGCTTGATGGAAGAGCTGTAGGCAGGAAGACAGGACTATGAAGAGGGATGAATGGAAATGAAGGAGTGAAATGGAAGGTCGCAGGTTAGGAAAGGAGGAACGTGTAGGGAGATGCAGGCTTTGAAGGGTGAGGGAGGAAAGAGCCACGGGTAGCAGGAGGGACGCAGGGATGGCAGCGAGCGAAAGCAAAGGGAATGGAATGTGGAGCAACAAAGAAGGGGTGTGTTTGTAGGTCGAGAGAAATGCGCGGATCTGCAGGTCGCCAAGAGGATAGAGCTACAATAATGAGGAAAAATGTGAGCAAAAGGATGGAGCCTTGAATTTTGCATAGGATGAAGGCAGTGAGGGTTAGAAAAGGGGAAAAACGCAAGCGACAAAGAGGAGGGTTTTAAAAAAAAATTCGAATTTTCTCGGAGAGAGAAAAAAAACTTAGCAGAAAGTAGCCAGAAAACCCTTTAAAACATTTCTAGAAATTCTTTGATTAAAGATGATGTATCCTTTTGCTTCAGATTTATCCCTGAAACCCTTATAAAAACTTTCAGATCTAAGAATTGTAAAACCCTTAGACTGCAAAAATTTGAATAATATCCTTGCAAGATGATATTGAGGCCAGATCTTACACTCCAAGACCTAGCTTTGGCTGCAAACGAGAGTTCTCCTTCAGATCTGTACCTGTAATGACAAAAATGAAACACCTAGAAACAATATATACAATGATGAAACTAAAAAAACCAAAAAAACCAGTTAAATTACAATAATTACAAGCTGAAGGTTCTAAGCAGCCAAATCTATCATTATGCTGCATAGAAATTAAAAGATTTTTTAAATTTTAAAGGTGATGCTAACTCGAAACCCTTCGTGCATCACCAAAAAAATAAAAATAAAATCTTATGATAAGCTTGGAGCTAATTTAGCTAGGCTCTTTAGGAAACACAGATCGGGAGTGAGTTGGTCCAACTAAAAACTTCCCCTAATGCCGAGGATCTAAAATCAAGATTTCCTTGCAAAACTTGATCCAACTATTAAAAATAGAGCGAGAAAATAATAATAAAACTTAGGAAAATAGAGATACCTGCTATTACGTTCAAAATTTAGATTATTATTCAAACCCTAGCGACTGAGCAAGATTCCTTTACTCAAATCACTCTTCAGAAGCTATCATCAATGGCTTTAGAAAAAATTATGCAATATTCCCATGAAGAATAACACCAACAGAATTTAACCCCAAAGTCTTTCTTTATTATCCAGAAAAAAAGATTACATGAGAGCTTCTTGTTAAGCACACGACTTAAAGATTGGATAGATCAATTGACAAATGACTTCCTATTTAAAGATAAATCCTCTAACGGCTAGTTCGAGTGATCTTCATCAAAGCAATCTCGACCGTTGATGAAGATTAAATTTTCTTTTAATCTCATCCATCAAAATATTTATTTTTGAGGAAATTCGAATTTTTCATTTAAATGCATTTTAATTATCTCAAAAATTATTTTTTTGAGTTAATTTCCCAAAAAATTTGACTTTGACTTAACCCCAGGGATCAAAGGTTTAAAGTTTATCAAAATAATTAATTTACCTTAGTCCCTAGACTTCTTTAATTTTTTAGGACCGACGAATTTTGTTTTTGGAGAATTTAAATTTATCTAGGACCTAGAATTAATTAAATTTCTGGTTTAGGATTTTGATTAATGTTTGACCAGAAGATTTAATTAATTAACCTATGAGGGGATAAATTATTTTTCCAACCCTCAAGACACTTTACATCATGATTTTCATACTTTTTACATCATAAGGGGGAAAACCCATTTGTAATAGATCCTCACAGACTATCCACTTTTGCAACACAAATATAATCCAGCAGACCAAGTAATCTGTAATAAAATAATTCAACCAAATAGTTGGGATTATTTCCAAATTACTTTTACATAGACTCGATCTAAAACTCTAGGACTCGCCTAAGATCCTAGTGACAAAATCCATTCTAGCTTTGGGGTAAGACTGGAGAGGAAAACTCTGCCAACCATTTGAAAATGAATCGATGAGACGAAAAACCTCCTAAAATGGAGATCATCACTAGAAAGGTAGGTTTACCTAGGTCGTTACATACATGACACGGTTCTGCTGACATTATTTATATCATATACATGCATAATAGGTTTATATTATAACATGATGATCAGGCTGATGATGATAACTGGACGACACAAACACATCGATCATACGCTATCTCTTTTGTGAAAAAAAGGGGTGTACTGCTATGGGTCGTTGACACGTAGTGGTCGACAGGATCAAATACCAACTCTCTCACAGTGTGTTTGCCTCAAAACAAACACTGCACAATAAGCTCCAAATCTGCCAACAACTCACAGTGCTTTAGTCCATTGAGGTGACTGCATAATAGGCTTCACAACCAGCTGTCAAACCCTTCTTGGTTGGACAAACCTCCACACTTACACCTCAACAATCATTCTACATTTATATATCAGTCTACAAGACAACGTTCAACCCTCTCTCTCCACTCAAGACACACACTGCTCTTGTTCACAGTCTAAGGCAAATTTCAGCGTCCTTTAGGGCTCGAATTAGGCCCAAAATTCCAGTGTACCATCTCAGGGCCTGCGGCCCACCTTGGCAGCCTAGACTGAGGCTAAACAAGCCTCATTTTAAGGCTCAACTCCCTCCTTTATCCATAGAATAGATCAAACCTTAACGCATAGATTTCCAGCCTCTTTTTGCTTGGACAAACCTCTTTCTAGGGCAAATTCAACACACAAGAACTCAGTCTCCCTTTCTGAGCAAGCTCGGCCTCCTTCCTAGGTAAACTTGTCCTTCTTCCCTACACAAAACATACCATATACTTATCTTGCCCTTGCCGCGACTTCCCTGAGGTATCTGTCTCCTTCTAGGGTAGATATTAGCATAAGAATGAATGCTCTTGCATGTGCTTAGGCCTCTCCTAGGTCACTTTTATTGCCTCTCTAATCATTAACTTAGGGGATCTTACTTCACATCATTAAGATATTTCCACATCAATAATTAGAATAAAGTATTATTTCTTTTGGGTCTTTATGCCTCCAACATGTGTCCAAAGCCCACCACTTGGGTACATTGCTCACGCAACATCTTTTTCGTGGGTCAACTCCAACAAACCCAGTAACCCAAGGGTTGTGGGAGTACCTCCCAAGCTACACTTCTCAACATTTAAAAAATCACTAATTGACATAATTAAGATATTTTTCCTAGGTGAAACTTAGGAAAAATTACATGGGCTTGGAGATAATTAAATCCTTTGTGTTCCTAGCCTCAATGACACCTCTCAAGACTAGAACACTTGCCCGAGCTACAATATTTAACACTCCCTCTTAGCGAGGAAGGTGTTCTCCACAACACCCAACTTATCCCTGAAGAAAACAAACTTTCCTTTATTCTAGGCCTTTGTCAGAATGTCTGCCACCTGTTAATTTATAGGCACATACTGTAGTTGAATTGATCTTTCTATGCTGCCATCTGTAGTGTGCTTGATCATGTAGATCCAATGAGAACCAACCACTACCCTATCCAATGGTCTAGGAATCACCTCCCAAACATCATTCAACATGATGGAGTTGTACTCCACCATTGCATCCTGTCATTCCTGATGTTGTGTAACCATCGCATCCTGCCATACCTGATGTTGTGTAGCCTCTTCCTAGGTGGGAGGCTCACTGTCTATGTTGCACGGGTTCCCGAACCCAGGGGTGGGGTTCTCGAACCCGTCCCGGGTTCTCGAACCCAAGTACCGGATTCTTGTATGGGTGCTTCTGAGAAGAACCCATAAGAACTGGGTTCTTCTATGAAGAACC